>WNLN01000245.1:0-48907 GCA_021347865.1 Sarocladiaceae sp. CBMAI 1973
ACGATATCGAGAGCGTCACCGGGCCTCGGCGTGGCCGAGATTGAGGGTCAGGTGTTCGACCCGACTTCAGGCGTGACATTCCTACACCGTGCTTGGAGACGACTCGCACAGCATAGCAAGTCTCACGAGGCCTCGGATGTAGCCTTTCGGGGACAACCAGAGCAACATAATGGAATGCATGCCGGCGACAGGTCGCTGCCTGAGACGACCGAGGCTGATATGTACCGGCTGACCTTGCCACCTCATCAAGAGCTCGTTGAGCTCCTAGCACTATACTTCGATGTATGCATTGCAACTTATCGCATTCTTCATCGTCCGAGTGTTGAGGAGTGGCTGAGTATTGTTGAGTCCAATGTTCGCCTGGGGAAGCCGGCTTGGACTGACCTGGGAGAATCAAAGACGGCCATAGTTCTCGCCTGCTTATCACTCGCGACTGCGCACAGCGAAAAGTCGAGGGGTATCTACTCTGTAGAGGATGATGCTGAATCTCTGGCTCGGAGCGACCAGCTCTTTTGCGTATGTATGAAACTTACAGACAAGGAGGTTGGGTCTCCATCGCTGCATCTAGCACAAGCGTGGATCATACAATGTCTCTACCTCCTCACAACCTCCCGCATGAACAGAGCATGGTATACCTTCGGAAATGCCTTGCAGCTCATTTCAGCGCTCGGCTTGCACCGCAAAAGTACCAGGCACCGGCATCTCGCTCCCGGCTCGATTGACTACCTGCAAAGCCAACTCCGCATGAGAACGTTCTGGACGGCTTATGTTCTTGACAAATATCTTGGCGTTATCTTTGGGCGACCAAGACATTACCACGATGAGGATATCGATCAAGACCTACCTGATCGGTTGGAAGACAAGGACATCACCCCTCAAGGGCCCTTGTCGACGGATGAAGAGCAACTCGGTTGTCACATCGACGGCCTCATCTTCCACGCCAAACTTGCCAGAATCATCGGTCAGATTTCGCGCAAGGTCTACTCGATTAAGCCAATATGTGAAAGCGAACGAATTCTCGCAGCTCAAAGTTTGAGCAAAGAGATTGAGGAGTGGAAACAGCAGTTGCCAGCGTATCTCGTCTCAGTTCCTTCCTCAATGCTCATCACGAGCTTTCGACGACAGTCCGTCGTCCTCAAGCTCGGATACTCTCATGCAATTATGCATGCGAACAGGCCGCTTCTACTGACTCCAATTGGTCGCGAAAGCAAGGTACATGTCGATGCCTGCCTGAACGCTGCGAAAGCCGTGTTCGAGGTCGTTGATGGCTTGGCACGTGATGGTCCCATTTTCCACGCTTTTTGGTGGACACAGTATGTGACCTTTTGTGCTCTGGTCGTGTCTTACACTTGGGACATCCAACTCAAGCGCAGAGGGACAATCCTGAGTGCAGAAGAGCAAACAAAGCATGGGAGGCTGATGAGCCTGGCAACGAAGTGTCAGAACCACTTGGCCAAGGCTACAGCCAGAAATTCGCCCAGTCGACGCTATGCCGTCATTCTTGAGGAGTTTTGCTCCGAGGCGATGTGCCAGAAGAGGACAGAACCTGGCCCTTTAGCCAACGCCACACAGAGACAGACGATTCCCAATGATCTGCAACCAGACGCAATGATGAACCCATCTTTCTACTCCAACTCGGACGCCATATTAGCGGGAGATGACTTGGGTTACAGTCTCTTGGACGAGTGGAATATCACCGATTGGCTAGAGCTGGACTCTTCGGCGTTCGGGCCGTACATCGACACAGAACTTATTCAATTGTAACAAAAAGACATGAGTAGCATGATTGTCGATGGAACAGAGGACAAGAGTCGAGATTGTGTACAATAAACTCTCGAAGCAAGCATGATTGACTATTGTTGATTAGAAGATAACCCAATCTCCCACTTAATATCCCACTCACTATTTCTTGTCTTATCCTACTTACTATTTTTCTTCTTATTCTACCTACTATTCTACTTCTTATTTTACCTACTATTTTACTTCTTACTCTAGTTACTATTTCACTTCTTATTCTTACTATCCTAAATGCTTTTATTGTTAATTACAAGATCCCCAAGACAAGTATGCACAGAAAAGCATAACGATCAGGCCTCATGATGCTAGCTGAGTTGCTCATTGTGTCTATAGCCTATCTTCTTGTACTTATAGTTCTAGTCTAAACAGTAAATTTCGTCTTGTTCTCCTCTGCTGACTCTTGGCCAATCTTTTTTGCCTCAGCATCTCCGAGCTCCTGAAAGATATCCACACCCCATCTCGTTTGGTGGTTGAATCTCTTATGCCTCTCCAAGCCATTCAACTGCTCGAAGACATCCGCAGGCAATTCAGATACTTCGAGGTTGGACTTGATTCGGCTTGGCGTCACGCTCTTGGGCAGGACGACAGTCCCTCTTTGCATGCCCCAGGACGCAAGAAGCTGGCCACCATCACGACCCAGCTTCTCACTGAGCTCCTTCACGAGCGGATCATCAACTGTTCGTGGCTCGCCAGTCTGGTTGTTACCGAGGGGTGAATAGGCAGTCACAATAATGCCCTTTGATTTGCAGAAGTTGAAGAGATCGGGCTGCTGGAGGTACGGGTGGGCCTCGATCTGGTTGACAGCAGGAGTGACTTTGGTGGTTGGTGCAGCAAGCAGGTCTTCGAGACGCTTGATGGTGAAGTTTGAGACGCCGATTGCTCGAACCTTGCCTAAGTCCAGGAGCTTCTGCATGGCGGCCCAGGTTGTTGCTGGATCGACATCGGAAACCGCGAAGTTTCCGTCCTCTTGCAAGGGAAACCACTTGCCAGTGTTCTTAAAAGCACTGGTATACATTATTAGTACGTTTGCGACTGTTGTTAGACATTGCGGTGCTTACACAGGCCAGTGCATCAGATATAGGTCCAGGTAATCAGTGCCAAGATCCTTCAAGGTCTTGTTGACTCCAGCTTCGACATCCTCGGGGGCGTGATTTGTGTTCCAGAGCTTTCCAGTGAGCCAGATGTCGGAACGAGGGACGCCACTCTTGGTGATGCCTTCTCCGACCTCAACTTCATTGCGGTAAATGGCGGCACAATCGATACTTGGGCGAAGTGTGTAAGCAATACCCTGCGACTCCAAATCCGATGGACAACTTACTGGCGATAGCCGCTTCGTAGAGCAGTCTCAACGGCGACTTCGACCTCGCCAGGCTTTGCTTGCCAGGTGCCGAAGCCTATGGCAGGGATCTTGGCCCCTGTGTTCAGAGTGAGGTGCGTAGCGAGG
Source organism: Sarocladiaceae sp. CBMAI 1973 (assembly GCA_021347865.1). Lineage (NCBI taxonomy): Eukaryota > Fungi > Ascomycota > Sordariomycetes > Hypocreales > Sarocladiaceae > Sarocladiaceae sp. CBMAI 1973. The sequence goes on from WNLN01000245.1 coordinate 3,242, forward strand.
GGCATGGTCGATACACTTGGGGAAGGCTGCAGTCGGATATCTTGCTTGCTTTCTTACTTGACCAGGATTGGTTAAGGGCTGATGTTTGATCAAGAGGATTGCATGTGAGTGCCTTAGTTGAGCTTGAGACGACTGTTACATTGCTGGGTGTTATAATGCTGGCTGGGGTTCTGGTACCTGTGAGCCAGCGCGGATTCGCGGACTCTAATCCGTCGCATATCCGCGCGTCCAGGTCCCACACACCCTGATCATCAGTGCTCCACCCCAACCCATCGCCAACCTTCCCCAGACGCCATTACCGGACTTTAAGGATCCACGCGGATTTACCTCCCATCGCAATCATGCAAGATACCGCTGCAGCACTTATCCCGGAATGCCGACTATGCGATTCTCTGTGGCCGGAGAAGGCAATCGGTCGTCGCAACTTGCGCGGCGCTGGCAATCGGACTGTGCACACGGGAGTTTGTCATCGGCCAGACCGGACCACCGTGCAGCCATACCTGATTCTCGCGTCACATAAAGCTCAAGAGATGGAAACTTCTCGGTGGAAGAGCTCACGGTTCAGTTTCTCCGGCAATTGCATCTACCATAATGACACCACCGTCAGTGTTCGGCCTGACAGGCCTTCCTGCTTCGTCGAAGCTGGATGAACCCATCTCGCTGCCCGAACCATCAGCGCTGGAAATTGAAGATGATTCCACTATTCGAACTGTGGACGAGCTCGTGAGGCGACGGACCAGGCAGTACCCGGATCGCGTCATTGTGTCTTATCCATCCGACGGCATCAATTATGTCGATTACACGATGCGACAGCTTGATGTCTTTGCGTATCGTGTTGCCAAAGTGTACGAGCAGCACCTCCCAGTGCGCAAGTCATCTGAGGAGGCGCCAATGACTGTGGCTGTCATTGGACCCTCAAACTTCGACTACCTTATTACGATGCTGGCTCTCACAAAGCTCGGACACACAACTCTATTCCTGTCCACAAGAATTTCGCAGGAGGCAGTCGACAATCTCATCAAAACCACTGGGGCAGTTTGCCTGCTGGCCGATCCTCGCTATTTAGCCACGGCAGAGGCTGCACAAAGATCTATTAACGGACTCGACATCCTCCAAATCGCTGGGAAGTCCAGCTTCGACTTCCCTATAGAGATGCACGCCGATACAAGACTAGACAGCCAATTGGACTTGTCTAAGGAGACCAATAATATGATTTATATCATTCACTCCAGCGGTAAGCTCCACTAGCAGTCGTTAATAACACAACGATAAGCTGACTTTATAGGTTCGACTGGCTTGCCGAAGCCTATTTACCAGGCGCAAAGGGCGGCCGTGGCCAATTACGCGTCTAGTATGAACATGAGAGCCTTCATCACACTGCCTTTGTACCACAACCATGGCATCTGTAACTTGTATCGCGCTATCTACAGCGGCAAGTCTATTCACATGTGCGTCAACCTTCCCTGTATATTGTTCATAATCCTGATGATTCTAGGTACAACGCGGATCTACCCCTTACACACGACTATCTTACCAACATCATGAAGATCCATCAGTTTGAGATCTTCTACGGTGTTCCTTACGCACTCAAGCTTCTTTCCGAGTCTGAGCTTGGCCTCTCTCTTCTCGCTGATCTGAAGATTGTCATGTATGGAGGCTCAGCGATGCCCGATGACCTGGGCAATCTTCTCATATCACGCGGCATCAATCTCGTTGGTCACTATGGCGCCACAGAAGTCGGGCAGCTCATGACTTCCTTTCGCCCAAACACCGATAAGGCGTGGAATTATGTGCGCGAGACACCGAACCTGTCCCCATTCCTCAACTGGGTGCCTCGTGGTCCGAATCTTTTTGAGTGCTGCGTGCTCAAAGGGTGGCCATCGCAAGTGGCTTCGAACCAGGAAGACGGAAGTTACATGACAAAGGACCTCTTTGAGCCACATCCGACAATCCCCAAGGCGTGGAAGTACGTCGCTCGTCGTGACGACACGCTGAATTTGGAGACTGGCGAGATGTTCAACCCCGTGGCGACTGAGGGGAGCATTCGATCCAGCAGTGATGTACAAGAAGCAGTGATCTTTGGTGCAGGCCGTCCAGTCCCTGGCGTCTTAGTTGTGCCGGCCGAGAAGCTCGCAGACAAGCCCGAAGAAGAGATCTTGGAGAGGATATGGCCCTTGGTCGAGTCAGCTTGTCGCAATGTGGAGGCCTACGCGCGCATCAGCAAGTCCATGATCAAGCTCCTTCCAGCTGGTTGCGAATATCCTCGGACGGACAAGGGAAGCGTGATTCGCCAAGCTTTCTACCGGACATACGCCAAGGAAATTGACGAGACTTACGAGCAGGCTGAAGCTGGCGGCGAAGATCTGAAGCAACTCAATGAGGCTGAACTCCGCGATTTCCTCCGTCGGTCGCTCACAAAAGCGCTGACGAAAGAAATGGCCTTTGAGGACACGACGGACTTCTTCTCATTAGGGCTAGACTCCCTCCAGGCTATTCAAATGCGGAGCGAGATCCTCAGAACGATTGACATTCGGGGCCACAAGCTCAGCCAGACAGTGGCTTTCGACCACCCTTCAATCGAGCGATTAAGCGCCCACCTCTTTGCCTTGTCTAACGATAAGCAAGCCGAGGCGGAGGTGTCGGTTGAGAGCGAGATCTACGATTTGATCGAGAAGTACAGCCACAAGCCAACCAACGTTCCGGATGCTACACACTTATCAGTTGTTGTCACTGGCGCCTCGGGTTCACTGGGCGCTCATGTGGTTGCCAAGCTGGTTGTCGATCCGGCCGTGAGTAGAGTGTACTGCTTCGTCAGGGCAAAGTCAGACCACGACGCCTCTGCCCGCGTCAGATCATCCATGATACAACGTCGGGTGTATCATACGCTGTCTCTGGCACAGCGTAGGAAGATCACCTGCTATGCTGCCGACCTTTCCGAGAAGAGCCTCGGTCTTGCTCCAGCTACATATGACAAGATCGCCAGCGGGTTAAATTCAGTCATACACTGTGCATGGTCTGTCAACTTCAACATGCGCCTTTCGAGTTTCGAGAAGAGCAATGTCGCCGGCGTTGCCAATCTCATCTCCCTCTGTGAGGCCACAAAGAAAGGAATCTCTGCGGCACCATCAGCGAGCTTCAACTTCTGCTCCTCTGTGAGCACAGTTTCCAAGGCCACTGAAGTTCCCGTGCCAGAGCGACAGCCTGACCCAAGCTGGTCACAGGACATGGGTTACGCTCAGTCCAAGACTGTCGCGGAGCACTTATGTTCACGAGCAGCAGAGCAAGGAATCACAGCTCGAGTTTTGCGAGTCGGTCAGATCGTGGCAGACACCCAACATGGTATTTGGAACAGCACTGAGGCCATCCCGCTTATGCTACAGACTGCGATCACAATTGGCGCCCTCCCCAAGCTTCAGGAGACCCCTTCGTGGCTGCCGGTCGATACAACAGCCGAGTCAGTGGCTCAAATCGCTCTTGCGAACGCCGGCAGCATATTCGCCAATGTGGCCAATCCAAAGACTTTTGACTGGACAGCCGACCTCTTGCCTGCCCTGAAGAAGGCGGGACTCGAGTTTGAAGAATTGGAACCCCAGGAATGGGTCAACAGACTACGCAACTCGACTGCAGATCCGGTCAAGAACCCTCCCATCAAGCTCGTTGACTTCTTCGCTTCAAAGTATGACAAGACTGAGTTCGGCCCCTCAAAGAGCTATGTGACCGAAACTGCCTGCTCGCTCGCACCAGCATTAGCCAACGCTCCTAAGCTGGAGCAAGAGCACGTTGACCAATTCGTCAAGTTCTTTACCAATGGACCCTGGGCGCAATCCAACAACGACACGCCGGCTAAGACTGAGAAGACGGCCATTTTCGTCGCAGGGCCCTGTGGCAGCGGTAAGTCGACACTTGCGACATCCCTGGCACAGAAGCTCAAGGTCCCTTTCGTTGAGGGAGATTTCCTTCACTCGCGCGAAAACGTCGACAAGATGGCCGCTGGGCAAGCACTCTCAGACCAAGACCGCACATCATGGCTCGGAAGGCTTGCTAAGCGAGCTACCGAGAGCGTACAAGATCTAGACTATCCCAGTGTGTTCGTCAGCTGCTCTGCACTCCGCAACGTCTATCGTGATGCATTGAGGTTGCACCTGCGGGGGTTTGCACGCGTGGTCTTCTTGGACCTGCAATGTGAATCTCAAGTTCTTGCAGAGCGGCTTAGTGGAAGGAAGGATCACTATATGCGGGAGAGTCTACTTGAGAGCCAACTATTGGCGTACGAGCCACCAGCAGTGAGTGAGATAGACGTCTTGCCAATCGATGCTGGGTCGAGCCCTGAGATAGTTCTGGAAGAGGCGGTAGCCTTGCTAGCGGAGGAGCATGTACTAATTGCATAGATGGGTCTGAGTATTTGTTACTTATCAGCTTGCTTTTATACTTTTACACATGGTTTCAATCTTGGTCAATTGCTTATCCCTCCCGTGCCTCTCTCGCCCCGTGAGCCTCGATTGCATCCTGCTGGAGTTCCAAGACAGCATGGTCGATGTTGGTCGACTGCATTGTGCAGATCTGTTGGACCAACAGGGTCTGATTGGCAGGCAGCAGCCACAATGTGGAAACAGCCTGAAGTGCATGAGCGACCACTTCCTGGCGACCAACAGTCCATCACATCGCTCCCGGTGGTACGGTCACTTTTCCGGTTCCACCAACGAACCGTGCACGGTTTATGCATCGCTCGATGGCGCTGAGGTTCACATTCGCCATCACATCGATTATCGACTGAGAGCCAACATGGTGTGATTCGATTGGGTGCCCAGAAGGCAAGTTGGCAACCTGCATGTGTCCCGGCTGTTGGCTCAAGCCAAGCTGTCGTCCAACCTTTCGGGCTCAAATACAAATGCAGATTCCCCTCTTCTCAATTGCCAGTTTGAGCTCCCACACCACTCTCAACGGAACAAGATGCCCGTCACTATCAAAGTTGCAGAGCACGATGCGAGAACCTGCCGAGACGTGCCAGGGGATACAAGGAATGCCTATGCCAACGTCAAGACCTCACAGGGAGTACTCGAGCTCCTGGATGGTAAGAATGCGGAAAGCATCGGCGCTATACTAAGAACAACAGCCGGTGCGCAAACCTCGCTTCCAGATTCAATGGTTGGCAACATGCGTCTCAAGGTCAAGGACCATGGACTGGTCCGGGCTGCCTACTACGCATACAGCAGCCATCATCATCTCGTGATCCGGCCAGAGGATGCTTGGTTCGCCATCTTGATACAGTTCAGCTTCTACGTCAATAAGCACGCTGAGGATCTCAGATCCTCCTTCGTTGCTCATGACGGTCAAAAGAGCTTAACCGTGGCAGATGAGAACCAGACAGATATGGGCGTCATGTGTCGCAACATGACCAAGCTCATTGACAGGAACCTCACCGATTCGACTCTACGGGATTGGATTATGCCATCATTCACTACCACTACTGTCGATGACGAGGTGGTCGCTGCAGTCATCATGATGGGCACTCTGGAGAAGTATTTCCAATACGTCTTTGATCCCACAACATGTGGAATCCCAACCTTCACCCTTCTCGGTGAGCTGAGCGACTGGCAGGACATTCAGCAACGAGTGGAAAAACTCAATGACTACGGGACACAGCCGTCCATCTTTTGCAGCTTACTCCGGCCGGTATTAAAGTACATGGTCGCCAGCTTCACCGAAGGACCCAACGGCAAGGACATCGTGGACTTCTGGAGCCGCATGGTCAATCGCGACAATGACAGCGGGAGTGATGTTCTCAATGGCTGGCTGACAGCCTTTTGTTACTGGGATGAGAAGGGCAATTGTCTCGCCCGCGTGCCACATACCGATGGACCGGATCCCAGGTTCGAGAGCCCCAACTACCCTCCGAGTCATACAATGTTTCTTTGGAAGCTGCTTGGTATCCGCTACCACGACGTGGAATATGGCGAGGTTCCAGCAGGATTTGTCTCGGTCCCTGTTATGTACCTCTCGCCGACATTCGAGGAGATTCCCTGCAAATTACTGGCCGGCTTTGTGGGCTTCGAAGAGATCGACCACGCCGCACACGCTGTCGACTGTCCAACAGATGCCTCGGAAAATTCTGAAGATCAACAAAATGCTGCGCGGCCTCGAGGGAGCCCTGAAGCATCGCTTCTTGGATCCATAAGCCAAATCATGCGGCGTCTATGCGGGCCGTCGAGTGGTCCGAGGGATTCCCCCGAGGATCTGGGCAGTGTTGAGAGCAGTGTCAAGGGCGCATCGGCAACTGGATCTGAGGCGAGCAACCCCAGGGGTGAGCCAGATACCTTGAAACCAGTCACGGCCTGGTGGATGTACAGGCTTCCTGCTGGGAAAGGCGAAAAGCTTAAACAGCCAACGGGCTATGACATCGCGACCATTGGCCAAGGGAACGTTTTTCCAGAATGGTGAAGGCGAACGTTGACAGGAATAGCTCGTTTTCGGATCTGGGGTTCGTGTTGAATTAAACAACGGAAGGCCGGAATCGTTATATCAGAAGTCAAAGGAATTATAGTGCGTGAAGGATCAACACGATGCTGGTCAAAACTTGCGGGCAATGCTAGTCACATTCACAAGCGGGATACTGATTTTTGTGTCTGCATGACTTGACATTTCAAATCCATTGCCATAGGCCGATCCAAGTAGCTGATGACGACCAGAGTCAGATTTGACGATCCTTGTCGACATGACAGTCGGCAAGGCTCACCCTGCCCCGGCAGGATGGTTCTGGGTAGGCCTCTGCTAGAGGGACGGACAATGCTAGCAACTGCATGAAGCGCAATATAGCTCGGTTCGCATTCTTCATACGCAGCTCCTGGTGGTATGATGGCTGTGCTGTTCCAAAGTTGTGCTTGGTGGTACCGAAATCCCTTCACGCGTCATTGTTTGAATCGACACGCGTGACCGGGAGTTCTGCTGCCTTTCAACCATCACCATTAACCATAGGCATATCTGCCACTACGGCAGTCTCTCCCTTGGCTGGTATATAGGCCACCATAGCCTTACTGGCTCCCTCCATGCAATACTGAACGACCTCGATCTTTTCGCCCTCTGGCGCAAGCTTGGCAATTTGCCTGATATCGCTCGTCCTCGGCAGGAAAAGAGCATGCTCGAAGCGCTCGTAAGCTCCAGTAAGCTCCTTGAGACCGTATGGCTGCATAGTGTACAAGTCGAAGATCCCATCTGTGCTGTACCCAGGCCCACCCCACGGCGGGCTGGCAAACACTACAGATGTGGCAACGTCAACCCTCAAGTCCGGGTGCAGAGACTCCGGATTCTTCAGCAGGGTGTCGACGTATGCGAAACTGTCGCCGTTGACCCATGTGATGTGACCTGGCTCAATCTGGTAGCATTCTGCGTTGTTCTGGGCGCAGGCTAGAGTGGCTGCATCGAGCTCGATGGCTATAATCTGGTCCCATCTTTCTGACAGGGCGAAGGCGATGCTGTTCCCGCCGGCACCAGCGAACATGTCGATCAAGACACGTTTCTTGCTGTCGATGTTGGCCATGTCATCAGCCACTCGACTTGGTTCCGGGTTAGCAACAATGCAGCATGTGGAGTATGTTGAAGAACGTACTTTGCGACCGGCTCTGGAGTGACGCCAAACCAGGCATCATCGGTCATGTAAACGCCCTCATCATACCATGAGAAGATGGAATAGCGCTGTGCAAAGTACCTACACAGAGTTGATAGTTAGCTTTGATCAGAAAGGCGATGGGGCAGCACTTACTTGGCGATGTCCCACGGCACTTCGCTCTTGTGTTCGTAGTGGTGACATTTCTCGGTCAGCTCCAGCTTTTCTGCCGGTGCAAAGGCATATTCAGGTGCATTGTTTTCTTCGTGAATGACCTCGGGAACTGTTTCGGCAACTGGAATTTGAGGATCTTGAGGATCCATGGTGGATGACCGGCAGCTCAGCTGCAAGTTCACATGGTAGGATGAAGTTGCAAAGTGAAAGCAGAGCTCCCAAAATGGAACAGTGAGAAACAGGCACCCACCACCTTCAACACAGTCACACGGGACCCACAGTTGCTTGTCAAACGTAGAGTAGCAACAAACGCACGTTCTGCCTTTGTAATCACTTTTTAGAATCTTTAAGCTGATTCTTCGGCGTCAGAAGGCTATTATGGTTCCAGGGCTGTCCTAAAGTTGAAGTCGAGGGATGCTTGACGCGGATCAACAGATCGTCCAGCGCTCTGCCCAAACGCGATCAGGGGAGAAGACTACAACCATCGGGGCCAATGACCTTTCAACAGACCAGCATGAGGAATTAAATATCTCAATCATATGTCATTTCTGTACTGCAGCTCCCGTGCTCTTCTATTCGGCTAAGAACGATGGACCTGAGTGAAGCTCCGTGAAATGACGCTGGAGACCCTTGAATTAGAGGGTGTCACACTGCTGCTCAGTTATCGATAGCGCAGCTGTGGACACGCCTCTTGTCCCGCGTCACCTCCAAGCTGTCTCGAGCTCTGTAAAGGGAGCTCCATTCACGAGCTACTCAACACATCTCAACTCCATTTCCTTCTTGTATTTCAAGCGCATCATATAGAAGCAGGTCACACATTAGTCGCCATGTTCAACGCCCTCAACCGGTTCATGTCCCGGCTGGACGGCGACCCAGGCCAGCAACGGCAACAGGAACGTGGCTCTTTCGGGTTCCAGGTCCTGCGCAACACGAATCTCGAAGTCGCCATTGAGCCGTGGTTTGACTTTGTTGTTGGAATCAATGGCAGACCAATCGTAAGGAGTTGTTCTTGATTATCTTGTCCTTTGTTGCTAATCGTCGCAGGACACTTCAGACTCAGGTCTCTTCGCGCAAGAGGTCCGTAACTGCGCTGGCGGCAGCGTGACCTTGGGACTTTGGAACGCAAAGGTAAGTAAATGTCATCATCATGTTCGAAACGTATTCTGACTTTATCTAGGGCCAACGTACAAGAGAAATGCACGTTTCTGTCCCCGCCGATACCGCATCCCTCGGCCTCTCACTCCAATACTCCCCCATCTCCCTCGCCGCCAACGTCTGGCACGTTCTCGATGTCCCCGCAAACTCCCCGGCCGACGCCGCCTCTCTCCTCCCATACAGTGATTACATCCTGGGAAGCCCAGAAGGTGCTCTCCACGGCGAAGCTGCCCTCGGTGAGCTCGTGGAGGACTTCATCGGCCGACCGCTCCGCCTCTACGTCTACAACAACGAGTACGATGTCACACGTGAGGTGACAATCACACCTAGTCGCGATTGGGGCGGTCAGGGAGCTATGGGCTGTGTTCTTGGGTACGGTGCGCTCCATCGTCTACCTGCACCGCTGAGCGAGCCTGTCAATGCGCCTGGGGAGATGATGTTTGACGGCGGTGTGAATGAGAAGAGCGCCGCCGATGCCTCATTCGAGCAAGTCGCAGGAAATCCAACAGCAGGTGCCGATTACCTGGTACCGGCGCAAATGGTGGAATCAGCACCCATCAGTGCACCACCACGAGGAGGCAAGAAGGACAAGAAGCACGGCGCAAGCCCCAACAAACTAATGGACGACTACTTTGCGGAAGAAGAGGCCAAGTCAAAGGAGGCCGACAACGCACCACAGAGCAAGACTGCTGGCGTACCACCGCCGCCAAAGGCTGGAGCAGGACCGCCAAAGGCGAAACTGCAAGCGGAGGAGGCTGCAGAAGCGGAATGATAGTCCATACCCCAGGCATCAATGCTACGACACGAATTTGAACGGCAATATTCTCTCTTGATAGCACCCAGTATTTTCTTCTTTGATCTGCTAAGTGAGCAAGCCGTAATGCGCTGTGAAATGAAACCCTATAACTCCGTTTTTGTGATGTACATCTTGCTGGTGCTCGACCAGTGGCACATATATCGGCTCTGACCACTAACCCCCAATCGTTCATTCTCCTGCCTCGCTTTTCGCTTTTCGCTGTTCGCATTTGTCTAGTTGATGAAGTTGACGCAGAAGAAGTGCAGGATGAGACTGCACACAACGTAATCGGCAAAGGCTCGCTCTGGTGAAACGGACGGAAATTCGGACTTGTTGGCTTCGGTGGTTTGGATGCGCAGGGAGACTAGAACGCAAGCTGTCAGACAGGGTGTCAAGGAAGCTATACACTGGAGGGACTCACTGGTCAGAACAAATTGTCCGACTGTTGACCCGAAACCAGCTAGGAAAGCATTGAAAGGCTGCGAGAAGGTCAGAATCATGACATTGGGCGTATTGGCACGGAGGTGGAGAAGCATACGTAGTTGCCAGCAAGGATACAGTAAACGAACTGTAGCGCACCGACCACAGCAATGAAGGCCAGGAACACATCAATCAGCTTCGTCCGCTGCGGCGTCTCCTTCATATAGTAGTCATAGATGTTCTGCAGGACCTTGTCCCAGCTCGCGACACCGGCGCTCTTGGAGAGAGTTGACTTTGGCGCAGCGCTTGTGGTAGTCGTGGCGGTGGTAGCAGGTACAGGGACGGCGGCGCTGATTTGGGTGGTCGCAGCCGTTGAGGGCGCAGGTTCGCGTGCGTTCTTCTTTGCCATTGTGTAGGTTGTGCGGGAGCTCGATGGGTAAGGTGAGGTGGATTGGTGGTGATGATGAGGTCGAACGGAGGTTGAGCTTGGAGCTTGGTGGTTGATGGTGGTGGACACGGTGTGCTACTCAGGTACCAAGGTACCACCTTAGCAAGAGCCACGCCCAGCTGTCCAGTCGTGGCCTAATCGGGTTAGCGCACTCGCCGTCCTAAGACCAGAGGTTGTGCACTTATGCTTAGACAAGGCCGCCTCACGCAGCAAATCATATTGCGAAAAGTTCAAAGTCCGTTGACAATAAATTAGATGTTCGAGTTACTGGTTGGTAAGTTTTATCCGTGAATTACCAAGCCAATTCACTGCCCTAGCACATGAAGCTTCCTGTAGTATTACACGCTGACGCTGGTGGCGATGTTGCAATCGCAAAGATGCATTCTGGCTCGACAAGGTAATTTTAACAAATTCCATGCAGAAGAGGTTTGAATCGTTGACCTTTGTTGTTGATTGGGCTGCACTTTCAGCCTTGCGAGCTTCTGTAAGTGAAGCTGGCGCAAACTGTACTGCGATTGGAGCTTCTAGATGAACAACCACATTTTTATGTGGCGACTCCACAACTTTGACCAACATACTTGAATCAAACAAAAGTCAGCACCCTCAGACATATTCTTCGTAGCCACTGCAATAATGGCCAAAGACAAGAAGAAAGGCGGCGCTGACGCAAAGAAGGCCCGTAAGGTGAGCAAAACCGTCAGCAAGAGCTGTCTTGCTTCCCTCCCCATGAAAAGTGCCCCTCGCTGACCCCTCCACGATGCCCCTCAGGCAGAGAAAGCTGCAAAGCAGGCCAACAAAGGAGAGAAGAAGATCAAGGCCAAGACCGCAAAGATCGAGGGCAGTGATGCTGAAGATGTCGACCTCGATGAGGTCCTTGAGGAGTACCGTCGCCAGCAGGAGCAATTCCTGAAGGTGACGGAGACGGTGCTCGAGGGACCACCGAGGGCTCGTGCTCATGCCACTTTCATGGCCAACCCCAGCGACAGCAATACTCTGCTTCTCTTTGGTGGCGAGTACTTCAACGGTTCTCTTGCGCAGTTTTATAATGATCTGAGCATTTACAACGTCAATCGAGATGAGTGGCGGTCTATCACGTCGCCGAATGCACCGCTTCCGAGGTCGGGTCATGCCTGGACGAGAGCAGGCAATCCAAACCACGTCTACCTCTTTGGCGGCGAGTTCTCGTCTCCCAAACAGGGCACTTTCCACCATTACTCTGATTTCTGGAGGCTGGAGCCGGCGACTAGGGAATGGACGAAGATCGAGGCTAAGGGCAAGGACAAGAGTCCTCCAGCGAGGAGTGGCCACCGTATGACGTACTGGAAGCAATACATCATCCTCTTTGGTGGTTTCCAGGATACCTCAAATCAGACCAAGTACATGGCAGACCTCTGGATCTTCGACACCGTCAACTTCACCTGGCACTCTCCGGTTCTGCCACCTGCGCAACTCAAGCCCGATGCTCGCTCTTCCTTCACACTGCTGCCTCACGAAGGCGGTGCTGTCTTGTACGGTGGCTACTCACGGTCCAAGACCACAGTCGCACTGAAGCAGCAGAAGGGCAAGGGTGCTCAAAACACTGGACAGAAGAATGTTCTGAAGCCAAAGGTTCACGATGACTGTTTCTTCCTGCGCATGACACAACCGGCTGCCGATGCAGGGCCGAACACCCTTCCCTCTGTTCGATGGGAGAGAAGGAAGAAGCCTGCGAACGCACCGAACCCACTTCGAGCGGGCGCCACCATGACTGCGCACAAGGGTCGTGGAATCATGTTCGGCGGTGTGCACGACGTTGAGCAAAGCGAAGACGGCATCGACAGCGAGTTCTTCAACCAATTGTTTGCATGGAACATTGAGCGCAACCGTTTCATGCCTCTCGCATTGAGGAAAGCCCGAAATCAGAAGAAGGTAGCCGTCGAGCCGAGAGGGGGCAGGAGAGGTCGAGGACAAGCGAACGAGGACGAACTTCTTCGCAACCTGGCAGCACTAAACAGTGGAGCATCACTCGACGACGCAGATGACATGGAACTGGAGAAGAAGGAGGAAGAGGTGGACGAGACACCCAAGAAGGACATGCCCATCACTATGGAGCCACCGCATATGCGATTCAATGCGCAGCTTACGGTGCAGGATGATGTGCTGTACATCTATGGCGGCACGTTCGAGAAGGGTGATCGGGAGTTTACGTTTGATGACCTCTATGCGATTGATCTTGGCAAGCTGGATGGCTGCAAGGAGATCTTCATGCGCCCTGTTGAGGACTGGATCGTAAGTGCCAATCCTGTGGTCTGCATAACTGGAGTACTAACCTCGATGCAGGAGTCCGACGATGAGGACGATGACGAGGATGATGAAGATGATGAAGAGGAGGAAGACGACGAGGAGGATGAGGAAGAAGGCGAAGAAGACAAGTCACAGATGTACACGCCCAGCAAGCGAAAGAAGAAGCAAGATGAGATCTCGGATACCTCATCTGAGGCTGATACGACACCATCTGTCACATCTGACGACGATGACACGGAGACTACGGCCACGACGGTCGACGACGGCTTGCCGCACCCAAGAGTAAGCTCCCTTTTCAAACTCGTTGCCCTACTCTCCCGCCATGAAGTACTAACACATTCCCAGCCTTTCGAATCTCGTCGCGAATTCTTCGTCCGAACCTCAGCCGAATGGCAAGAGATTCTCATGACCAGCCTCCGCTGGAAGGGCATCCAACCTGAGACGATGGCTATCAAGGAGATCAAGGCCAAGGCGTTCGAGCTGAGCGAGGAGAAGTGGTGGGACTCTAGGGAGGAGATTACGGCGCTGGAAGAGGAGCAGGAAGCTGCTGGTATTTCGGAGGTGGTTTCTCTTGCAGAGAGAGGTGATGCTGGAGCTGGAGGCGGTGCGAGGAGGAGGTGAGCTGTCATTAGCATAGACATATGATGAATGGAGATGACGGTGGAATGAAATCTGTTTCGAGTAATTGTATCTTGCTTCCCCGTGCCTATTCGCCAATCCCACAACACATGTCCCAACGCCTCACTCATCCCCAACGCCACGCCATGCCTCACACAAATCCTCCTCGACAACACCCTCAGCCGACCAGCCAGCCTTCTTCCCCTTGGCCCTCAACACCAGTGCAGCAGCATTCCGAATGAGTCAGGACGGTTGCTTGGCCATGGGCGGGTACTGCTTGCCCTCGCGCTCAACCTTTGGTTCGCATGTGCAGCGGTCGTCTTCTTTGATGGAGTCCATGACCATGGGGACGTGGCTGCCGCAACCCCACCAGGTTGTCTTGGCTAGTCTTTGTCAGTGAGGTTCTCGAAGTGAAGTGAGGGTAGATGAGGGTGAGAGGAGAGACGTACTGCAGGTTCCGCAGGTAGCTGGACGACACATTTTGATCCTGTGAAGCGATGTTTTTTGTTAAGATGCAGCTGAAAAGGTAGCTGAAGATTTGCGGATGAAGTGGTATATCGAGCTGAATGAAATGCGTTTTTCTCGATGAAAATCGTCTTAACTCAGAAGCTGGGTTTGAATGTGATATAAAGTAAGAAAGGTAGTCCTGGGCTTTAGTCAAAGTCGTCGGTGGTGGCGATTAGAAAGCTGGAGACCGAATCCGGAGCGTCGGCGACCTGCGCGGGGCCCTCGGGCGGCTCGACCCTCCTCTGATCGGCGAGGACGGGCGCATTTCACGAGATATGGTAAATAAGTCGCCGAAGAAGTACTATTTGACTGCTGTTACCGGAAATGTGTCCGAATTAATTCCATGAAATACTCAGCATGATTTAATGTTAATGTTGTTTGGTCTTACTGGTTATGGTCCTGCTCGCTGCCCATGGAGTGAAGACAATGGATCGTGGCTTGCAGCTTAGGATTGTTCTTCAGACCTACATGACACTACCAATTACTACTGGCTTGTACATGTCTCGATATATCTCAGACACTTGACCTTCCAAATACTCCAAACACCTATGCTCTCTCCTCTGACTTATTCCCTGCTTCATGCTTCAGATGCTCACCGTCATGCCTTCTCCTTCTCCTTCTCCTTCTGCCTCGCCTGTACCTCACTCTCAGCAATAGACCGTATCAGCGTCAAAGCCAGATCCCGGCCCCTCGGTATCGTCTCTTCGTTGGCATCTGCGGGAACATGCATAAAGACAACCTTGCGCGGCCGCCCAGGGTGGTGTGAGTACAGATGCGACAGGGACGAGTAGTAGATGAAGTCACAGAGGAAGTGCCCTGCGTCTTCTGAGATGCGCAAATCTGCGTCTTTCTGTTCCATATGTGAGTCAGCACCGATGTCAGAGTAAACCTTGCAAGGCTTTTAGATGGAGAGAAAGACGGAGAGAATGCCTACCGGACTGTGGTGCTTCCACCTCGCAAGGACATCCTCCATGTCAAACTCAGAAGTCAACTCCTCCGGCATCCCCTCCCAATACCACCCCTCCTCATGCTGTCCCGCCAAATCCTGATCCCCCAGCAACTCCCCATCAACATCCCGACTCTTATACCCATCGCGATGACCCCTCCTCTCGATCTGGTACATAGGCCTCGGCCCAGCCATGCCGATATGAACCACCGCATCGAACTTGCGATGCTTCTCCTCCTGGTCCCATAAGTTCGGTACGAGATCGCGGACGTTCTTGTAGCTGACGTGGATCGGTTCGGGGTGCACGACGATGCGCACTTCGGGGAGTTTGGGGCTCGCACGTGTGGACGGATCTTTGGGTTGGTGGGAGGGGAGGTAGGAGGGTAGACGGGAGGCGATTTCCCAGGATGGGTTCACGGGGTACTGTGATCGGAAGGGCTATCATCGTGTCAGCTCTCCTCTTCAATCCGACTCTGAGGTGTCGTGTCTGTGCAGCACCGGCATCGGACTTGTCGCGAGACCAAGCACACGACTGAGACAACGCCTCTTCAAAGGGTGCCAACTTACAGCAAAACCCGTGACGAGCACGGTGAACTCGTCACGGTCATCAACAACCGACCCCATCGCGAAAAGATAAGACACTCGCCGCCTAGACTCGACGATTTACGAATGGAGTCTTGGAGAAAGAGGATGGCAGTCAAGTCCAGCCGGCGGGATGTTCGTCACCAGTGGGTAAAGGCGGGGAAGCGCCATCTGTGGGGTGTCGAGCATCTATGAGGAAGGATAAGGTACCCTCACTGACTCGTATTGCTTACGGCTGGACTCTCGCTTAAATAGATTAAATCATCAGCTTAGTTCGGTAAGTACTGAGCTGTCAATGACGGAGATTTATAAAATTGGTGGGTGTATAAGCTGGTGGTGTATATACATGATATGACCCCTGGCTTGGCCTAGTCACTCCCTATCTTGGCGGTATCTCCTTGGACTTATAATTGGGGTCAGTATGACTAAATCATTTAGTGAAGTATAATTCACTTGCCTGAGATACTCATTCATCATTCATTCTTAGCATCATTTCGGATTATCATACTTCAGAATACGAGTGCATTGGTTTGTTCTCCGGCTTGTACACTCCAGTCTCCTTGACACTCCCTCGGCCTCCTCAATACCAGCTATCAATCTCATCTTGCAGCTCATGCTCATCCTGCTCCGACCACATTCTGTTCATGGTGATCTCCTCATCTTCCGTGATCCCAGGGTAGTACGGCCACCCTCCCTCCTGCTCCGCGGCTTTCTCCTCCGGAGCCAGTCGTTCCTGTCGTTCTCTCTCAGCCTTTGCCCTTTCTCGTGCTTCATCCTGCCTGCGCTTCGCCTCGGCCCGACTCGCGGTGCTCATGGCGTTTCTGGCCAAGTCTTTCTCGACGCTCAGCTCGTGAGTCAATTGTGCTAAAAGCTCGCGCTGCTTCTTCCTGGTTGAGGTTAATTCCTGAAGCTGTGCTTCGAGCACAAGCATTCCCGTTTTGCGGCCGACTGCCTCGCGCTTCTGCCCTTCTTGCTGTACTGCCGTCGGTCGCCAGAAGAATACCAACCAGTTTCCACTGTTTTTCTTGTGCGCTTCTTCTTTCTCCTGGAGGATACGCAGCTGCACTCTGGTTTGGGCAAGTTTCGTCTCAGTGGTGGCTAGCTTGTTTTGCAGGCCGTGACGCTGAGCGTAGAGCGTGTCCCTCGTAGCTGAGAACATTTTCATGTATTGATGTCATTGGGTCGAGAGCGCTGGTTCGTCTGTCTCTGATTGACAGCGCGGGTATGAAGTCGTAGTCTGGCTGCGAGTGCCTCCGGTTTGCCCTTGTCGGCTCGGTTGCGGATGATGCTGGCGATCATATTGCTGTCGCTCGATCGGATCCTTCAGCGTATTATATGCTTGGTTCAGCTGTCGGAGTAAGTGAGTTTCCAGCGTTTTCGTGAATGTACATACGAGTTGGAAATTCGCCGTTGCATTGGGAACATCGGGATTTTTGTCTGGATGTCGCTCTCGAGCAAGACGCCGAAAGGCAGCCTTGATGTCGTCTTGGCTGGCGGCCAGGGAGACTCCCAGGATATCGTAATAGTCCGGACTTGCCATCTCGACTTTCAGATGTACAAGGTAAAAGCTCAATTGGCTTGACTCAGGCTCTGAATGCATGTATTATTTTTGAGGCCCAGAGGTTTGCTCTCCAACGGTCATACCCCCCTTGCGCGTTTGGTATGGCGACAGCAAAGTTAATGCAAGCATTGGCTCTTGCAGTTCAAGAGTGTTTGTTTGCTGTGTTTGGTAGTGAAAGCTTCCCAATAACCTTCTCAAGGCCATCTGCATATATGACATGTGACATGTGACATATGGCACTCATCGAACGGCCGCATTGCACAGCTTGCTAGACCGCATTGCATCAAGAGAAGATGTCATCGTGCAGGACCGCCTTCCAACGAAGACCGAATTGACAAGTCGTTGGAGTTTCTCGCTGGGCAATGGAACGACCTTCCTGAGATCGACCAGGTCATCTCTGCAGCAAGAGAAAGGGACTTGCACAATAGTCCTGAAACACAGAAGAAAGCACTTCGCCTCTGTGCCGAGGTCGTGTTCAGACTTGGAGGGCTTCTCCTAGGCCATCCCAAGTACATGCGCATCCTTGCATCAACCATCAAGATGTTGACCAAGAACAAGCTCATGCATTCGTACGTCAATGGGGTCACTCGGTTAGCGTGGACTGGCCAAAAGCAAGTCAAGAAATACCTCGAAGCATCACGAACTGCGGATCTGGACGAGCCAGGTCATCGTCATTATATACCTGCTGAGTTCATGATTGGGGCTGTCCTTGTCTACAAGGTTCTCGACTTTGCTAGAAGCGAAAAAGGTGATGTCAACGCCATGGTCACATCACAGCTGGACCTTTCGACGACTGCCCTCTTCAATCACGATGAGAACGTCATGTCATCGCAGTATTCCTGTGAGCGCCACATCTCCCAAGTTCCCAATAGCCAGCCTTCGCAACTTGGGAAGCGGCGAAACCCTCGGCCATTGCTGTCGGCCGAAATGCTGAGGTGGCATTCTCAATGAAGCTGAACCTGGTCGAAGAATCTGCCGAACAGATGCAAATTGGTACAGCAGAGACCGAGGTCGACCGTGTTCATGATACAATACGCGTGGCGCATGGCATTGATCCGAACTGGACGTGTGATTGGGAAATGTTGGAGCGATTCACCCAACGCATCCAAGAGTCCGTGCCGGCTATCACAGTGACTCGCTTTGGTCCAATACGACGATACAATCTCACTCTGTGCTGCCCCAGCCTATTTGGCAGGCTATATCACTCAGTTTGTGAGGTTCATCGAGGATGTTAAGTATAGGGTGGCGCCATTCGAAGCTGCCGAACAATTTCTCCCCCATCGCGGGGCTACCCGATCAGGAAATCGCGCCTCCGTCTCCAGATTCTCTTCAAAACTCCATCAAGCATTAATAACAACTTGCGTTCAATTGCTGAATTTTCTCCTGCTTGAAAGACTTGAAGTATTCCTGTTCATTGAATCATAGCTCATATTCGAGAATTGAGAGAACGCAAAACTATCCCGGAACCTTCACCGAGGACAGCAAATCATCGTCAAATATCTCACCGCATCTACATACACAACCGCCCGGAACAAGACAAGATGGGCTCATTACAACCCTCTTACTCCGCGCCTCCCCAGCGTCTGACCTTTGACGGGTGCCTCTTTGACATGGATGGCACGATTATTGATTCAACTCCTGCCATCGTGAAGCACTGGCACACGTGAGTTCATCTTGACCTACCCTTGGCTGGCCGACTTCAGACCACTGACTGACATTCACTTCAGCATCGGCAAGGAGATTGGCGTCGAACCAGAAGTTATCCTCGAGACCTCTCACGGCAGGAGATCAATGGACGTCCTCAAGATCCTCGCCCCAGAAAAGGCAAATTGGGACTGTAAGCTCATCCCCCCTCATCCCATCAACTCACCTTCAAACTCTCCACAACCACTTCACAACACCGGCACACTACAAATCAATGTTCTCACAAGAATACAGACGTTCGTCACATGGAAGGCCTCCTCCCAAAGCTCTACTCCTCAGACGCAACCGAGATCCCCGGCGCCCGCTCCCTCCTCACCTCCCTGATCAACAACTCCGCCCCCTGGGCAATCGTCACATCCGGCACCGAACCACTAGTCACAGGCTGGCTGTCCGTCCTCAATCTCGCCATCCCGGAGCATCTCATCACTGCCGAGTCCGTCGAGGAAGGGAAACCCCACCCAGCATGCTACCGTCTCGGTCGTGAGCGACTGGGTCTGCAGGATGACGACAAGGAGATCATCGTGTTTGAGGATGCACCTGCGGGTATCAAGGCCGGGAAAGCAGCGGGGTGTAAAGTCGTCGGCTTAGTAACGAGTCACACCCTGGAGCAGGTTGTCGAAGCTGGTCCTGATTGGATCCTCAAGGATCTCGAGTCCATTCGGGTCGTGGATGTCAAGGATGGCCGGGTGACGGTCGAGATACGGGATGCTCTCGTGCAATGAGCCAAAACGCGAACCAAAGACGATTCAATAGAAAAGGCATTAGATCAGAATAGAATTCCTGAGTAAAATGAGATTCACCGCCTTGCCTAGGCCCCCTTGAACCTTGGACGACCTCATTTCCGCTCAAAGCAGGAGAGAGGACATCACTTCCCCTGGCTTGACCCATCGTCAAGGGCGACAGCGTCGCATCTTATGGACATCGTTTCCCTCGCAATCACCAGAATTTCTGCAAGTCCAGCTCCCACCGTCAGTCAAGGGCGAAGATCGCACAAAATCGTGCTTGTCCCTTGCGTGTCCCGCCAACCGGCCGTCCTCCCTTTTCTCCATCACGCCCCGCCTCCCTTTCTTCACAACCAACAACCGTCAGATCGACAAACACAGATCGCGTGTAAGACAATTCTTCATGAGATCGGCCGTGACGTACTCTCGGCTACTCTAGGTTTGCGTTGGAAAGCTGTCTCACCAAGTGTCTAGGTTTAATTACCCTGAATGCACCTCAGCTCAAGTCTGCAGCAACCCTTGGCCATGGCATGGTACCCATCGCCAGGGTACGTGGCCAACCCTTTCCTAGTCTGTCCGACAAAACTTTCTGACCATCGTGGCGTGTAATGTAAGCATAGAAGCATGCGCTGAGGCGGTAGAAACGCAGCGCCCCGGGACGGCAAAGCTTCCATGCAGGTCGTTCGTTACACACCTCGCGGACATATCTTGTCACCGTGGAGACATGCCCACTGAGACGGTGCAAAGTATAATGCGGTTGCACACACAATCAACTTCGGCTACTGTGAGTCTGATGCCTATGGGGCATATCTCGTGTAAGCGAAAGGCGCCCAGGATATATGCCGCCGAAACACCCTTGGTCCATCGACCACAAAGGTTACACTCCGAGAACGAGGTCGCACGATAGCGCCACTTGCTGTGCATGATCATCTTCCAACCTACCTGAAGAGGAATCATTTACCACCCTAAAGGCCCAGCCTGACGTCGTCGACGTCCCTGAGCGGGTCTCTCTCGGTCGTACTGGAACCGAGGGGAGAGGTTTCCTGCGTCAATAGCCGTAGATATGCTACACCTAGGCCAGGTACGGTGTGATGCAAGGGCGAGGAGAATATCCGCTTGCGCCACTGTTTGGCAAGCCTGCAGCAGGTAGTGGCCAGCACGAGCCGCCCCAGAGTGCATATGGCTTGAATGCATGTGTCAACAAAGTTTAAGGGCTCTTGTCCAGTGGCCGACGTCCATCGCATCAGGTTAGGCCCTGCAAGTGCCGTCATTCTATAACCTGGATCCCTGGGTTATGGCGATCACCCGACGTCGGGACGCACCGGCGGACGGTGTCGCTTCAGCCAATTTCCCTACGTAGCCAAGATTGCCGAAAAGCCACCTTTGAGAAATTTCACGCAGAATTCTCGACGAGAATCTTGATCCTGCGCATAGCCAAGGGTCCATGCTAGCCTGTTCCAGGGATCTTCCCGAAAACTGAGCTCATTCTGCTCCTACCGTCGAAGAAGCAAGGGATCCCGATGGCCTGGTCCGCCGGCTAAGTCCTTAGGCTCCGCGAACAAGATGCGAAGAACCGTGTTGTTGGGAGACAAATCCACTAGTAGGGCACCAGAAATTGGTCATTGCCGCGTGTTGGACAAGGATTGTAGGACGCAGCAAGTCAATAGTCGCGGTTCCAACCACCTGGAGCGGAACACTTCCTACTCAGCCCAAGGTCAGGGTCTGCCGACTAGGCCGGGCTAAGTTTGCATTGCAGACGCATAGGGCAATTTGTTGTTCCAAGGTGCCGGGAGGGAGGGTCGGTCTCCCGTGTCGGCACGTACGAATCATTCGATTCTGGGCAATCTCAGCTCTGTGTGGAGATGACCGACTCATGGCCGCCTTCCATCAATGCCGCACGATCAGACGGACGGCTAGAACCGTCGTACTCCGCGGCAGTGTCCGGTCTGATGTCAGTGGTGGCATAAACACCAACAGGTCTTTCCTGGACGTTGGGATTCTGATTGCTTGACAGGCCCCCGGGCATGCGGTGTCGCTAAACCCAGCAGTTTGTCGTCCAATACACCTAGTACCACCGGACCATGTCGTCGGGACAAGACTGCAACATGACAGGTGCTCACTGTGATCGCTTGTGTGAGTCCAGGCCTCAGGTCTCCTCGATTGCGAGGCAGGATGCCATTGAAAGTGGATCGTCCGTACATTACGTGATGATTGCTGATGTGCAGGAGTGCGGTGGCTTGTCAGTGCTCAAGAACCAAAGGACGTCAGGAGCCATCACCGTATCCAGAGAACCGGGAGTGTCGTGCACCTAAAACTGGGTCCCACGATGAGATGGAACCCTACGCTTCACGCCGGGCATGCCGTAGCGCCAAAGTGTGGAATGCATGTGCGCCCTCTAACGTTGGCGCGCCGTGCAGCTCTCAAGATGGCGCAAAGCATGCGCCAGCAAACCTTTCCCTAAACGACCAGCAGGGGGGAAGATCGAGCATCCATGGCACACACGTGGCCGTCCGGGCCCGAGCAGACGCTAATCTCCCCGGGTGTTGCCCTGGCCTAGGCCTTGGGGACCCCTCCCCCCTGTTAGCTGCATTGTCCAGCTCGTCCAGGCCACTTCAGCCCAGCTCCTGGGGCACCGGAGGTGCAACTTCTGCGGCAAGAGAACGGCCTGCAGGGGCATCGTTAGGTCTTCCAGGGGTCTGTGGCCAGAGGTACCTCGAGGTACTGCCTCTCACTCCACTACACCAGCACGTATTCGATCAAATTGGCGCTCGTCACACCTCACGAGATCTCATTTGCGGCTTGTTGGTCGTGATGCAAGGTCGACAGCGGTGTGTGACCGCCGTAACTTGCCAGATATTGGCAGCACCAAGTCCGCAAAGGGGCGGCGGATGCGCAGTCATCACATCTGACAGGCCATTTGCGGATCCGAGCTCATCACCTTAGACGAAGCCATGTCTGGATTAGGTCGCGATGGAAAGTCTGCAACATGCTCGCTCGCCGATCCGAGCTCTGCGTGGCAGACGGTGTTTTGGCACTTGGCAAGGTGCGCAGCTTTTGCAAGTCGCTTCCTGTCCCTGCGCAGGCTGCTAGCTGTCTCTTACCGCCCGTCCTCGCGCAGGTAGAAAGTGGGCCACCGTCGACACGGCCGCTGGAGCGTGCTCGGCGCATCCACCGAACCAACCCGCCGGTGTCCTCGCGTGGTTGCTGCTGGGATTCGAGGCCCCGGAACAACACCTCCATGCCTCAACTGCTTCCGATCCCCCATTGGTGTGTTTTCTGATCGGGACTCAATTGTATGGACGGTGAGCCTCAGCCGACACTGAGCCCAAGCGATGATTGAGCTTGACATGGCACAGTGCCAATTGAAATTGATTATGTGACAGATCCTTTGTCGGTAAATGCAGATACGAGCATCAAGGCACAGCCGCGTTCTACGTTCGACCGAAAATTCCCGGGCATGTCTCACCAGCGCTGAATTTGGCTTTTCGCGGCCGTCTCTCCAACCTGCTTGTAGTTTCAATTCTTAGCATGCCTGCTCTTGTGCTGCAATCTCGACAGTGTCGGGGTGTGCGGGGCAAACAGTGGTTGGCGATCCGGGTTGTGTGAGTGATCGACCGGCAAGACCAGGCCAGTGGGACGTTCCGCTTGGTAGAAGGCCAGACCCCTATCATGTTCAGACCACCGGCCGGTGCTGGGGATGTATCTGGTCATCCACTGCGGTAATGAATGACGAAGCCTGGCCAGCACCGTCAATGCACCTCGCCGAATGAAGGCTCGCGTCAAACTCAATTCACGTGGTGTGACCGTAGACCCCAATCCATGTGTTTGGACGGATACGTGTCCATGAACTCAAATTTTCTTTCGATGCGAGCCTGACCTTCGATCGCTGTTGGCCAAGGCCCAAAAAAGGCTCAGCAAACACGCATACTGTTCTGAGAACTCAAGCGGTTATGCAGGCGGATCAATGGCATGTAACTCCATCACCAATGAGACTTAGAATGAACGGACCCTAGATTATGGCCTGACTTTCCACGGGCACAAATAAAGCTCTTCCGAGACGGGTTTGGCGTTGCACACAAAGGCGCAGCGAGTAAGCTTTAGTCTTGACCCGGGCCTCCGGTGAAAACAAAGCCTGTAATCTGGTGGCGCACTGCTCACAGCGCAGCCAGCCCAGTGGCCCTGTACCTTGGCTCCAACGGACCAAAAGTCTCAACCGAGAGAGCCCTCCAGAAGAAGAACGACGGTGTCGTTGAGACGCTGAGTGGTGTGAAAATTAGAAGACCCCCTTGACGCAGTTGGCAGATGGAGTCAGGACGTAATGTCCCGCGACCTTCACCCGATGCCCAGTCGGCCAAAGCATTGTACTTCTCATCAGTGAGAGCGCGGAGGGCAAAGTGATCGACACCGGGACTTCTCTCTTGGGCACAAGATCTGGTCAAATCTGGGCCCTTTAGTTGCCGCCCTCAATGATGGTCTAGCGCGTAATCCCGTTTCCATTAGCGATTCAATCCCTGACCTGCCACGCGAGAACAGCGTCACTTGTAGATCACCGTTTGGTGGCCTTTATGATGGCACGTAGCGATTGGACTGGTCGAAAGCGGTTCGCCGGCGCCGATCCTCATCCATGCTCTTGTTATTGAGTTCGGAAACTTGAACGCAGGCGATCTTGTGCCCCAATTGATGATTGCCGCCAACGCACCGGCAACTTTGTGTGTTCTTCTTACCGACGTTGAATACTCAGCTCGTTATCGGCCGACCCGAAAGTCTGAATCAATGATGCACGCTTGTGAACAATGTCCGCAGCCTGGAGCTGACACCTGTTCGCGAAGGTGCGAACCAAAAGTGAGTGCGGCCCCTGGCTGGGCGTGGTGGCTGGCGTGGAGTCCGCAAGAGGAAGTCAACATATCGTATCGCAGGACACTGGAAGAATGCGAACGATATGATGCCTCGTGGAGTTGGGGAAGATGCCGAAAGAGGAATCAAGCTCGTGGTCTGGACCACGCCCGAGACGGGTTCGAAAGATGGTGGGGTGGCGTGTGCATGGCGCACGGCCTTGAACCTTGTGAGCAGGGTCTATGCCGCTGTGATGATGGTGAGACACCACGACACCCCTGCGACGATTCGAGCTGTCGCGAAAATCACCGTACCGAGGTGAGTCTGATTCGACAAGGTAGAGTGAGCAACGGCCTCGTGAGTAAGCGCTGCTCCGCTTGATTGGCGTCACCGCAAGCCAGCTGGTTGAAGTAGGGGTATCTATCACAAAGCACGGTTGCATCGGTGTCAGCGGGTGATCCAGACGAAGGGCTGGGCTCGACGAAATGTCTCACGGCAACGTGTGCGGCAACGTGCACGGCAACGGTCCGCTTGCAATAGACGACGGGTCCGATGAACATTGCTTCGTTCATCGGACCTTCAACGTGCCCACTATCGAACCAATCTACCGGCTGGCCTACTGTTGGAGTACTCAAATTCTTTGTTTCGCCACGGGGGTTTCTGCGGACTGCGGAACGGCAATAATGCTGCAACACAAGGCAGATGCTGGAAGCAAGCTGATAGTGTGCCATGTTTGGCACGCATAGTAGACGAATCCAATTTCCCTTTGCATTGATCAAGGGTTCGAGGGTTCAGTCTCAAAGCCTGCCCACACAACGACTGCCGCACACCTCGGTTTAGTGGCTCGAGTGTCAGAGCCTGTGGCACTGCACCCGAATAGCTGGGACCAACTGGTACAAGGAAGTTGCAGGTAAGATCCGCGCTATCTTTCGTTTTCTCGCGGCTGGCAAGCGTTAGTGCTGCCAGACATTTGCATTGGCTAGGACGGATCGAGCATCAAACGACCGGCAGGGAGAGGTGCCAGCGGCTCAAATGCCCCGTCGATGCGTCCAGCCCAGAGCTCCTCTCCACTGCAGAGTAGCAGCAGGGCCCTCATTCACTGACGAATCTCCCGATTGGGACAGCAGTAGTCCACGATGCTTTGCAGTGGAAGCAGACGGATTTGTGTCTCAGACAAGGAACAGTGCCTGCATAGGGCGAAACCCGCGCATAGAGCTCGACCCTGGGTCTTGGAACTTCTCGAAGGTTGGGGCCGATTTCTCATCATACGTGACCTGACAGAGGCCAATTTCGACGAGTAAGGTCATTGCAGGACATCAACGCAGCATTCAAAGTGGAGTTGCAGCACAGCACCTGAGGCGCCAAGTTACAAGCACGGCTTTGCGGCAAGGTGGCGGCAGGCTCGCGATGTTGAGAAGACCTGCTCCTGTTTGATCTCTCCGTGGCGATATGCTCGTCTGCATCGGTCGATCGGTAATGTCTGCTCAATTTGTCGGGGTGCACTGCTAACGTTGCAAGAGATACCGTGATAGTCCACGTGGATCAGAGGAATTGCTCGATCAGGAAGAGACGCAACAAATACGGCCAAGCTCCGTACCCATGGAGGACGTGGTGGTGATGAACAGGGATGGTTGGGTGTATTTACATGAAGTGGCTGTTCAGCCACTGGGTTCTCGGACTACGGCAGACGCAAGCCACCAGTCGTGAATGAAGGTGTATTGCCCTGCCTTAAGGCTGCAAATACTCCGTACGAGGAGGTTCCAATGATTGACATACTTCTTTTGGTGCCCATCAGACCGAGTCGCGTGGCGTGGCTTGGAAAGGCTGACCTGACTCTTTTGCTTCTTCTCGCGACCAACACTCTGGCGTAGACTGTTCCTCGTGCTACGGGACAGTACCACGACAATCATGACCAGCGTAAGACCAGGGTGGTCAAACACCTATTCGTTCGGCTGCCGAAGCCGTCGTCTTCCACGTATCAGTTCCTGTCTCCATTGACAGCCCGCCAGACTGGTGTGACACTGTCTGCCAGGAGAGACTGCTTTCGAGGTGTTGCTCTGGTACTAGAAGGCCCCGAGGGCGTTGACGGACGCGGGGTGGCGGTGCTCTCGCTGCAGTTGTAGCAGATCCGGGTCTGGCCGGACCAACCTGGACATGAGCATCGTGCTAGGCAGGGATCTAAAGAGCCGACTTGCAGGGGGTGTGGATCAAATCTGGTGGACAACAAACAGACAGACCAACGGGCCCAGCTGTCAAGCATCAGGGCGGCCGCTCCTATATGGCACGAGAAACGAACAGGAAGGAGGTGATATGGTTTGAATATGTTCAGCCATGTCGTTGTGAGGCAAGACTTACTGGCTCGCCGTCGACTCGTCATCGCTTTGTCTCTCGGCCGATGAATGGCCCCAACGGCGAAGAGCATGACTGCGCTGCTGACCGCATCTGCCCTTGTGAGAGGACCCCGACAAAACACGGACGATTGACAGGGCAGGCGCGTGAGATGGTAGCCTGGACCTTGGGGGAGGCGCGGTCAAATCTACCTGCTTCCCGTTGCTGGCGTTGCGTTGGGTGGGCCCCACCGCCAGGCGAGCCACCGCAATCATCGCATGATCAACCGAGAGCAGTTGTCTTCGTCAGACCAGCAATTCTCACAGTGCAATACAGGAAGGGCGATGCAGGGAAGCGAAAAGCTCCTCGGATTTCGACAGGGAGCAATATCGTTGCATTGCATGCCAGCCCTGTAGATTTTGACTTCGAGCGACTATGTCCCTTGCTGTCGACGGATCTTGCTTGGTTATCTTCATCTCCAAGGAAGGTGCCATAGAAGCTCCCTCCTGCCCTCCCTCGGACTGTTTACGCCAATCGTGATGCTTAGAACCCTGGTGCCTCTCGTTCCCCGCCAGCAATAGCATACCATGAAGAGTGAGGGAGGGAGATGAACAACAGCCCCTCAACCTTCAACACCCTGCCATGCGCCCCGCATCCGGTACATTCGTTGTGCAATCACCTCTATCTACCCCGGCCCTGATGCGCCGGCTGATGAAGAAAGCTTACAGTGGCCTTGAGGGCCGTCGCGGCAACTTTTTTCAGCACGGTAGGAGTAACACAGGCTCATTTCCCTTGCGCTTGTGGGTAACCGTCACTGACCCAGCAAAGATGACATGCAAGACACGCGATCTTCAGAAAGGTACGATGTAGTGGTTCGCGTGCACACAGGCCATGTAAGCCTTTGAATTACATCTGCGCTCACCGTAAAAAGCCTTCTGGAACCACACAGTATCGTTCAAAATGCTCTGAGGCATTTGACTTCGAGGCCCTGGTGTCTGTCTATGCTTTTGCACTGTCCAAGACCTTGGGGCGCACAGATGCGAAAGACCCGCGCGCGATGCGATGCCACGATGCCTAAAGCAAGCATCTTGCCATTTTCACCAGTCCTTGGGAAAAGCGACAGGGAAACGCGCTACGGTCTGCGAGAATCTGCACCCCCCTCGAGCCACCAATCGTCCACACCTCACGCTGCAGAGTGCCACCGTCTTCGTTGTGCAGGGATGGCACCAGGGAGTGTTAGTGCGCCCTGAGGAGTGGGTGGCTCGGCGTCCGCCACTACGGCAGCTCGTCGCAGAGCACTCGGGTTGGTGTTCGCGAGGCACCTCCCAATCGTGCTGGCGGCCCCAGCAACGCGCGATGCATGGCGCCAACAACCTCTACCGACCGAGGGAATGTACCTAACAGTACCCAGATCACCTTGTCTAGCGGCCCTAGATCTGGGCGACCGCCGTTACCGTCGTCGCGCCGCCACCTGCATGTAGTTGTACCTAGGGGAGTGCCAGCACGGCCGCCAGACAGGGTTTCTGCCCATCGTCCACGCCCACTCCAAGCGCAGATGCAGGGCTCCAGGGGTTCTCCCATCCCAGCGCGTGCCCTGCTGTGCCATATGGTCGTTCCGTCACCCCCGGCAGCATGGGCTTGTGGGCCAGCCAGGGTCGACACCTCAGCGGGGAATGCGCAAGCAAGCGAACAAGAGCCCACTGCGGCCGTCTGGCCAGGTCCAAGTGGATGACGGGTGGCCTGCCAGTGAACGAGTCTCGCAGTGTGGTTCAAAGGCGCATGAGTCCAGAGCCCCAGAGCCTAGGCCTTGACCACGATGACGGGTCCCGAGCTCGTCTTCCAAGTGCCAATGTCTCGCTTTTCCTTCTTCTACCCTTCCACGCCCTCATCTCACCCCTTCTCTTTCCCTTCGTGTCTTTCCCCCTTCGTTGACAGTTATTACCACTTCCCTTTCAAGGTTCCCTCTTTGATATGGGCCCAGCGATTGCTTAGCTTGGTTGTCTCACGATCCCGCACCCAGCTCGCTTGTCCTTCAGCTCGTGCTGCCCACCTCGACACTTATCCCGAACCTCATAAAGCCAGGCCGCATGCCACTCGCTTTACCCGACCCATTTACACCCTAACATCCATCCTGTCGATACATTTGCTTGTCTTTTTACCCAGTCGTTACCTTATTCTGGATACACTGTAGCCTGACCTTGGTTGAGAGAGTACCATTGAGTGCCACATTCACTTAGACCGGTACCTGCCTGACCCCTAGGGTTCTCACTGGCCATCGTCTGCCTCGTGCAACACCCGGCATAATGGACCACTACCAACAACAACAGCAATGGCCTGGCTGGGCTTACACCAATGGCAACCAGTCATACAGCGGCTATCAGCAATACAACGACTACCCTTCATATGCTCAGGAATCCATGGACCCCTACTCCGCACACCACCACCACCATCAACACCACTTGGTTCACCAGCACTCAATGTCAAGAACAACAGAATCCAAACCCCGCTTGTCCAAGGAAGAAGTCGAGGTGCTCGAGGCTGAGTTCCAGAAGAACCACAAGCCAAACAGCAGCACGAAGAAGGCGTTGGCAGAGTCTATGCGGGTCGACAATGCCCGAATCAATGTAGGCAATGAGCTCATAATTCTCGCTCGTGCTCGACATGTATACTGACAATGTCACAGAACTGGTTCCAAAATAGACGGGCGCGTGAGAAGAAGGAAAACAACATCCGCCAGTACGAGGCACGGCAACGACTTGAAAAGGAGCAAAGTGATGCAGACACCACCAGCAAGCTCGACATGGTGGAGAGCCGTGGCCTTGTGGCCTCAAGTGCCCCGTTCCCCGGCTCGCAAGATTCAGCATGGACAAGCCCAAAGTCCAGCTCCACTGCAGATGACGAGACTGCAGAGGATGCCCGCTCGGCAAGGTCAGAAGAACGTGGACTCAATCTCCAGATGTCATTGTCACACATGCAAGCCAAGTTGGAAGCTCAAGAATCCACCACGGAGATTCTTTACACCCCAGCATCAGAAGAAGTCTCTCTGTCAGGTTCAGAACAACTGAACAAAAGCAACGACGGTTCCTCAGGATATTTTTTGTCCTCTAACCAAGGGTATGCCAATGACGAGAGCAATGAGAAGACGCCTTGCGCTCCGGCGCTCCGCTTTCCCCGTCATCACATTTTCTCCAGCGGTGCGACGGACTCGCAGTATGGATCTGACCAAGACCTCGAATATCTGAGCCAGAGTTCTCCAGGCACCAACTCAGCCCGATCACCATCGGCAGACGGCGAGATGAGTCTGCGATCCCCTGAGGACCCCATGGATATTGCATCTCGTCGCAATCGCCGACCTCCCCCGCTTGCCATTGCTGGCTCACGAAGCTACACCGGCAACGGACCGCGCACAGCTATTGAGTACGGAGGCCGCGCAGAGTTCGGTCGAGAGATGCGACGAGTGAACTCGGCCAGTGGCTCAGTCAGGATATCCAAGCCTACCCAAGCACCCCGCAGCCCTTTCCACGATAAGCGCACCGAGAACCTTTTTCATTTGAACCGGTCACCAGTGACGACAGCAACAAAGAACAACGTCGCGCCACCAACCCCCGATACCCCCATCATCGCGAATCAACCCAACAATGGAGAGGCATTAACATCGAACCACATGGCCAACGGCGCGAAGATCCAAACCAGCGCATTCATTCCACATGACCCAACTCTGAGAACGCCACCCACTACTCCAGGCATCGGCGAGAACTTTTTCAGTCTCAGTTCGGCTTACAACATGACCATTCCTGACCAACCTCTTGTCACTCCTGCCGTCAGCAGTTTCTCATCAGATTTCGATGTTCCGTCACTGCCAATGAGCGCACCACAATACGTATCTGGGACGACATCAAGCTCGAGCCAATCGGAGTCATCATCGTACACGGCACCAATGGGTCCTGCCTATTACGGATATGCGGGAGGCAACGCTGAGTACAACTGGGCGAATGGCTCGGCCGGTCGCGTGTCACCAGGGCAGCAGGGCGTGCAGTTCATGAATGTTTCCACTTCGAGCTACAACTGAAAGGCGAGACTCGGCTTGCGGCAAGGCACGGGCTGTATAACACGGGCATTTTATGGTTTACGACGGATATTTGCATGGATGAACATACACAGCATTGGCATTTCAGCGACACATTTTGTGTATCTCAATTTTATACATACTTTCAGTATGCGACAGAAGAAAGCCTGATCACAGGCATATGCGAAGGTCATTAGGACATGGTGGGATACCTACACCGGGATACAATAATACCAAAGAACTATTCAACCCCCGACATTGGGCCTCATCGTCATTGCGTGTCAACAGTGAATCTGCCGACTCGCGTGCTGGTAAGACAGATGTGTCCGATCGTGCAGGTCGGGCGCGATGCAGGGGTCTCTAGACCGTTACAGCGCCCGGCGGCCACGAGGCTTCGATGTCTTGCCTCTGACGAGGTTCGGGCCTGGAACCATTTCGCATCGCGAGAGAGGTCGCAAGGAGGGGGGGGTGCGTCTCCCTCGTGGGCGAGAGTCTGGAACGTCGCAAGGCGCAGCCGCTCAGTGAGTGGGGGCTTCGCTGCGAAAATGCAAGCGTTCGCCCGTCCCGGCCACGCCCACCTTTAGTCTCACGATCACCTCCGTCATCTAGCCACGCGGTCTCTCGCTTAGAGTGCGGAATAAGGCTAAGAAGAAGCAAAGCAGAAAAAAAGGACGCCAAAGTAGGTCGATCTTGGATTTTTTCTTTTTCCTTTAGAGGCACACTTGCACATACACACCGACACACACACATAATGTAGCATCTCGGTGACTTTTGTCCGCGATAGCTATGTTTCACCATTTTAAAAGAGTTTCTTCACGCAAGGGAGCAGATCGGCTTCTCCGCGGAGGGGATCGGAAGGGAGGGAAAACGGCGGGGGCCGGGTTTGCTTGCCTGGGTTGATGATTCAGATGAGACATGGGGACTGACCGGGCTTGAGGAATGCAGGATTGGGCTTGGAGAGGTCCCTTGCTTTTTCGCTTAAAGAGATTGTCTTGCAAAGGGTCTGCTGAATGTGACGAGAGGTGGCATTGAGTTTACAGTTTACAGGTACCTCAGGTAGAGACACGGGTCCTGCATACGTAGGACTCTACGACAACAATTGAGTGAGACTTGGACTCTCAAGTCTCGAAATAGCAATCAAGACGCATGGTGGAGCACAAGCAAAC
This sequence comes from Sarocladiaceae sp. CBMAI 1973, assembly GCA_021347865.1. Classification (NCBI taxonomy): domain Eukaryota; kingdom Fungi; phylum Ascomycota; class Sordariomycetes; order Hypocreales; family Sarocladiaceae; species Sarocladiaceae sp. CBMAI 1973. The sequence continues at coordinate 35,151 of WNLN01000245.1, forward strand.
CTCATCATGAATTGCTACCGAATCGGGCAACTCATCATCTTCAAGCCTGGTGCAAGCCACAGGCGCTTTTAGAGGCCGAAGTGGTGCCTCCCCCGACTCCACGTCCGCATCCGCTTCCCCCAGCCGCCTTGCCTCGTACGATACCATCTCCGAGCTGGCCGCAGTGATAGTTCGTGAAAAACCTCGTAGTTTACATGTTGCTTCGGTCCCGAAACATGAAGATAAGAAGTGAAGGCGTATTTTTCAAAAACATTGGCTTCCTTTTTCACAGTTCTTTTTTCTGTTGGGTTGTAATGAATCGCGCGCGCGGTTGACAGGACCGGGTGTGATACCCGGCAGAAAAATGAAGCGAGGCTTGCATGAAGGAGTGGTGTAAGTTGAGGAGGCGTTTTTCGAGGCTCCATTCTAGAAGGTAAGTGGAAATTGGGCGTTGTTCCCGCGGAGACGTGCAATGAGATGGGAAATGAGGGTATTGTGAATTCCCATGTTTTGAAGGCGGAATTTCGCGAAGCTACGTGATGGCTATTGTGACGATGGTTTGTGTTGGGCTTGCAAAGTGGTGTAGGTTGGGTGCTTAGAGTGCACATGCAGGCAATACTCAGTTGACAGTTGCGCACTCCGTGTGATATGCAGCATCGTGTCTGTGAGACTTGTTGCATTTGCAGACTTCAGCTGACACTGCACTGAGATCTCAATTCAAAGCTTGTCTTTATTTATTTCATTCAGAGGTCAGACAGCGTCGCGGATGAAGCCCGGTCAAAGCAGTACAACATGTACCTCGACAGGGACGGTACGAGACAAGCGAACGATGGACGCCATACTGTTCGGCTGAGTTTCCGTGAGAGCCGCCTCCTTGTCTCCAAGGTATTACTGAATCCTCTTGTCCTGTCAGATTCATTGACCGCCACTGCCTGGGCAAAGACGAATGGCCCAAACGGTCGTTGATCCGATGCACCGCGTTTATCCGCGATGCTACTACGCCGCAGTCATGCTGCAACATCTCGCCGGAGCACTCCCGCCGGTCCTGGTAAGGTATCTGGAGGATGCGAGGAAATCTGGACTCGCGAGCGATCTGTAGGACTCCCAAAGATGAAGTAGGAAGCTTCTGCCTTGGAGGGATTTTAATTTCTACTTTCCTTGGTACTTTGCTTGCTATTTTACCTATTACTTTACGTACTATTTTACTTACTATTCTAAATTCTTCTTCAACTACTATTTCATCCACTATCTCCTGCTCGAGCTTAAAGTGAGGCCCGAACTGTTTGTAGTTGTATTGCAAATCTACTACTTCATCACTGTAGGGGGCAGTGGTGGATTTACGGAGACTTTACGTGGGTAGAAATGGTCAGCCAAGTAATTGACTGGCTTTTGCACGAATCAGGAGCGGCTTGTCATACCTGTAAGATCAATGTTGCAAGGAGGCAACATAGGGAAAGAAGAATGCGGCAACCGCGAGCAGTGCTGCTGTATTCACTTGACATTCACGGCACCACTTTGAGTATACTATCAAGCATAGGTAGATTGGTGAGCCGCGAAGTTTTGAAACAACATGAACGCACACAGTGTATCAAGTCTAATAACCGGAGCTGCTGATCGACTCGAGAGATGCGCAATATACATGTGTATTGAGGACAGGCATATAGAGAGGCACAGAGAGGCACGGACAATGCGAGCGCACGAGGAGTAAAAGCCTCAGCAATCTCATTCAGAAGAGACAACATTGCTTCAACGTATTCAGTCAGCTTCATTGCGACACAAAGTGTCAGCAAAATACATCATCTCATGCCTCGTATCTTGCTTCGTCTCATATGGGCTGGGCAGGTCATGTCGAAGCCAGAATGCGATGATGCGCCCAAGGCTACTGTCGTGAATGGTACATACGCCAGCGTGCACAGCCGCGAACACGAGCAAGACTTCTTCTTGGGGATGCCATATGCAAAGATAAGGCCCCTCACTTCCTTTGATGTCAGTATCCAGAGCCCCGGACTGATGCAGAAACCAGACGCCCGAACGATTCACGGTGGCCTCAGGCTTGGCTCAGGCCTGGAGTGGCATTCACGATGCAAAAGCGTACTCCCCTCACTGCATTGGTTATGGGATTGATCACGTTGGCTTCGAGCAATCTGAGGGCTGCTTGTACATCAACGTCATCCGCCCAGCTGGCCTCGACGACACAGCTGGTCTCCCGGTAGCTATTTGGATTCATGGCGGCGGGCTGACAACAGGCGGCTCTGCCGATCCACGGTACAATTTGTCTTTCATCGTGAACAGGAGCGTAGAAATGGGCACGCCAATGATCGGTGTCAGCTTCAATTGCCGCCTTTCCGCTTTTGGATTCCTCACTGGTAAAGAGGCAATGGAAGAGGGAATCACGAACATCGGCTTCCGCGACCAGAGGCTCGTATTGCAATGGGTCCAAGAAAACATCGCCGCCTTTGGAGGTTCGCCGGAGAAGGTGACCATATGGGATGAGTGTGTGACTGCTCAGATCCTCGCCTACAACGGCACGAAGGCTTTAAATCGAATGTGGTCATGTCTTTGGCTCATCAAGTACAGGTCTTGATGACGGCATGTTCCGAGCCGCGATAGGCCAGTCCGGCTTCGGGGCGTTTCTCTCAAGCTTGACAGGTGGGTTCAATGCCACAAAGGTCGGAGAGCAGCTCTATAACGATCTCGTAACTGCGACATCCTGCGCGGGCTTTGTTGGATCGCTAGAGTCCGTCGACTGCCTTCGCAAACTTCCAATCGAGGAACTCAATGCGATCCTCGTGAACAGTGGTGATCTGACATGGCCTCCGGTCCTAGATGGAGATTTCTTCCAGGACTATGCCACAACCCAGCTGACCAAGGGCAAGTTCGTGCAGGTCCCGTTGCTGGTTGGAACAAATACCGACGAAGGAGCAAGTTTCGGCTTCAGATTCAGCAGTTTCACAGATACAGACGACGAATTCGCGGTCATGCTTTTCCGCATCCTGAGAGCCGAAAACACGACCCGTACACCTGAAGCGTTGGCAGAGGAGCTCATGGAGCTGTATCCGAACGACCAGACTGTTGGCATCCCGTCAATAGAGAGATGGCCACACATCATTGTGCCCGAGGACCCGATCGGAGAGCGATACGGAACTCAAGTCGGGCGTGTGTCCACATTGATAGGTGACTGCCAGATGCATTATCCTCGAAGAAGGGCATCTCACGTATGGGCTGCCCACGATGTGCCGAGCTTTGCGTATCGCTTCGATGTGGTGCCCAACGGGGTTCAGGACTGGCAAGGCTCGGTGCACTTCCAAGAGGTGAGTGATGTCACATCTCCCTAAAGATTTCAGAATTCGAGCTGATGAAATACTATCCCAGGTGGCATTCGTGATGCTCAACCTCGACGGTCATGGATATAACGTGAATCCGTTCGGTGGAGATGACGAGGAGTACATTGCGCAAGCCAAGGACCTCTCCAGCATGATGAGCACTGCCTGGGTGGACTTCATCACCGGGCTCGATCCAAACGGTGCCCACGGCTTGCCAGACGGCACAATGTGACCATTGTATGATGCCGCAGGGAAAGTTGGCCAGGGTATAGTCTGGGTTTTGGGAGAGAGCACGATCGAGATTGATGACTGGAGAGCAGACGGCATAGCGTGGTTCATAGAACACGCTCTCTCAGTCTTTGGTAGCTAGGCTCTGCAAAATTGCAAACCTAGACTAATATAATGCATCAATGTCAATTACCGACACGCTTAATTCTTGTTGTCAGAAACATGTCTCGGTAATTGAGGTGATGTTGTTGGCAAGGATGAGTGCTGTCGCAGGGACTGGCTTGCACACGACGTCACTAAAGGACGGACCGCGTCGGGTGGCTCCCACAACGCGTCGAGTCCCGCTGCGTCCCACCCACCTCGACACTCACCACCACTTTATTTTCGAATGATTATACAAGTTCCCTACAAGACGGATCCATTCAAGCCGTCAATATTGATTTGATTTTCCCTTTATTCAGCTAACCGTCATCTGCCTTCCACGAACTTCAATCCATGAGGACCAAGCCGCTTACATGTCCTCGTCCGGTCTGCCAGACGCAGACGCGTCGCGTCCACGCTCTGGCATATTGACCCCGACGTCCGAAGGCAGCTCCCACCGCCATCGACATGTAGCCGATATACCCTCTCCTCAGCCCTCGAAAGACACCGGCTCTCGCAATGGAGCTATGAATCAATTACTCAAAGCTCCAATAGCTGTGAAGGTTCGTCGATTGATTTCACCATGGATGGGCTATATAGCTTGGCTAACGCTTGGAACAGCCACATCCCCCGGATCTCCATGTCAAGCCACGCACCCTCCATCCGATCATGCTTCTCCCGAGAGACCAGTTCGCACTCGCTCACATCGACCTCGGCAACCCCTGCGGCGAGCTTCCACTTAGCCGGTTCTTCGAATGCCGAGTCAAGATCCTCGAATTGGAAGGTCGTATGGGCACCGCAACCAGTGTTGTAATCTCCAGATCTGATGTGAAGTCGAACATTTACGCTCTCGAACGACAACCGACAGGTCTCTATGTTATTTGCAAACTGGGATCCTGGGTCGACTTGAACGAGCTAGCTCGGCATGCTACTGTGATTTCTCAGGAGGAATTGCGTCCTGCCGAGTTTGTAAGGAAACCGTCTGCGTCTGACAATGCGTTGGGCAAGCCGCCAGTGTACAAGGAACACAAGCAGAAGAGGGCGGCTATCGAAGCTATCCAGTCTTTGGTTCGCAAACGACCGCGATCCGCCACCAGTGCTTCGATCGATATACCCATCAAGACAGAGCTGTCGGATCCTGCCCGCCTCGATGAAGTCCAGCCAGGGCCGGTCTCGAAGTCTGTGGAGGTTCCAGCAACTGATGCAGTCCTTGATCAATTGTCCAATGCTGTCCCCAGCATGGGTCCCGACGAGGCGAATCCTGACGGGCCCCCAACGTCGGAAACCATCCTAGAGACAGTCAGGACGCAATACTTCGAGGCATTATACAAGTCCATGGTAAGACCAATGTTCTATTGCCTATAAGATGCATATACTGACGAGCCCAGGGTTCATTAGCATACTTCGCTAAGGGACCTTTGTCGCGTGCTCGCTCAACATTTCATCTTGACCTGGACACGAATCTCGACATGACCGACTTGATCGAGTTCCTCAAGAGCATGATTCTCACCACTGTCCAAATCGACAAGAAGTATCGCGAAACAGTGCCTGAGATTCTGGCAAAGCCGGCAGGCCATGTTGACAGCTCAGATGACGGACGCCGGAAGAAGCGCCGCGCCAGGAAGATGAAGCTGGGAAAGAATGGTCTGTACCCGTTAGAGGATGAGATGATTCAGAAGTGGTGGTCCCTGCACAAGCCGGAAGCCAGTGAGGAAGATGGTGCCAGCCCTGTCTCTGAGTCGAGATCGCACGTCGCAATGCTGCGGACCCGTGAGACCCAGCTTCAGATGATCCTCATCCTCGAAATTCTTGCCCTCGAGCCCCTCAAGACCACCGAGGAGGCAACGGAATCTATGCTGCCTGATCTGCCCGGAGCCTCGCAAACACAAGATTCCATGGGACCTCCGGCACCCAAGAAGAGGAGCAAACACAACTTCCCGGTTCTCCTGGACGTTCACGCGGATCGCCTGACCATCTGGCAGTCAACAGCCTTCGACGACCATGTGTGGTCCTCGGAATCTCAAAGTGCAGCGGCGGCCGTGGACAGTCAGGTTGACAAACAAGCCACGTCTGAGCCACTTAGGGACTTCTGTGTTGATGTCATTGTGCCTTTGTAAGTTGTTTACCAAAAGAAGGTCCTAGTTCACGAGCTAACATGATCCAGCTTTTCGGCGAGACTGCCTCAGCAGTGCGATGTAATCAACAAGAAGCTCGGAGGTCCTACCATTGTCTCGCCGCCGAAGGCGAAGAAGCACTCAAGCTCGAAGTCGCAGAAGCCGGGGTCCCTGACCCAACGCCAGATCCCCAAGCAACCGCGGACCCTGCAGAGAGCTCTGTCGACGGACTTGCAACATCGGAGAAGTGTGTCAAGGGGCCCGAGCAATGCGCTGGCGCTATTGCGATCTGCCAGCTCTACCGCTGTTGCTGGCGTGAAACGTGAAGGCAGCGAGCCAGTTGTAGTTAGCGATACCGAGTCCGCTAGGCAGGGACACGGCATTCTGTCAAGAAGCAGCAGCATGAACAACACAAAGAACCCTAGAGCAGACAAAAAGGCATTGGTCGAGGCTGAGCTGAAGAACGCCATCTCGGCTCTTCGAAAGCCGAACAGAGAAGTGGTCAGTAAGGCCATGGAAGAGGCAGCGCAGCACAAATTGCTGTCCTCCAAGAGTATGTTGCTCCTCGAAATCGTCACAGAACGATAACTAACAAACATCAGAGCTCAAGAAACCAAATCGTGCGTCGATGTCTTCGGGCGTAATTGAGGCGACTCCGGCGAACAACAGGTTCAGGGACGTATTGGCGGCGCGCTCTGACAACATCATGGACATGTCTCTAAGCCATTCGGAGGATGTTATACCACCCTCGAGTGTGGGACAAGCGGTGCCATCGACTGGCAGGAAGGCAATGCGTGACTTCAGTGCCGCCTCTCCCTTTGGCACCATCGGAACTACCCCTGTGAAGACTTCTGCTTCAAGCAACTTCTTGCGACGGCCCGAGAGCGAGATGGCAATTCCCCCATCTTCACCCTTGATGGCCAGGAGAGCTCCGCCAATCCAGCAAAGACTGTCAGCCAGCAGCAACAGTACTGCTCAAAGGGGAGGCCCAGGACTTTCTCAAAGCCGGGACATCAGCATCTTCATGACGCCGATCAAGAAGACAGCTGCGCCATTGAACATCTCTGCATCAGAAAATATTGGCCCGTCGCCAATTCCTGAGCAGAAGAAAACGTCTATTTACGATAAACTAGGCTGGGACGACGATTTTGATGACTTATGAATGATCAACGCGGGACTCGAGAGGACCTCATGGACACGGGGCGTTTAGTGATATTTCTGACTGGATTCAGCTATGATGTGGAAAGCATAGTTGGCGTTTATCATTTGCATCAAAGCATGAATAGGAAGGACTAGCATGGCATACCCAAAACATTGAATGGAGTAACATATTTCGTTGAATTGATTCCTGCAACATTACTCATTTCTATTCATGCGCCGATTGGCGATATGATTGTGGTCGGCAAGTCTCTAATATCCACATGCTCTTGGCTGCCCAAGTCTACCACTCGTATGGCCTCTATCCCCGCGAGTCCTTCTTGTAATGCAAGGAACTGCAGCTCGGCAACGTGGCATGCCCCCGGAGCCAAGGGACCGACTCTGGTGTCCGCACTCAAGCAGACGACATCAGTCGAGTCAACAATGGCGTTCTTCTGGAAAGCGTGCAAAATGTTTTCGTCCTGCACTGCGTCGGCGATCTCAGCCTCGCCTTTGCGGCGGGAAGTCGTCGATGGCGGACGCACAGATCTGACCTCATGTCTGCGCCTTTTCGGAACGGCGACGAGCGCCAGCTTGCGGGGTGGTAGCGCATTCTTCTCTGTGGCGCGGTTGACGACGTAGACCGTCCAGGAGAAGATGTCGCCTGGGTGGACAGGTTCTGATGGCCCTGTGAAGGACATTGTGATGCCGAGATCCTGGATGTTGGTCTCAGCTCGGGTTGTGGCGGCTTCCAACGTGGGGAGCGCGTCTGGGCGAATGGCGGAAGGAGATTTGAGAGGTGTGACGGTCTGGCCGCTAATGGAGAGTTGTGACGGACGGTGGGCCCGTTGAATACCTGTGCCGGTTGAGGGAGGGCCGAAGCCAGGATTGACGGGTGTGGTGAAGTCGAGAGTGGTAGTCCAGGACATGGAAAGGGGGGCCATGCAGACGCCCGGTTCAATGTGGGCGGTGGCGTTGATGGATATAGATAGCTCACGGGTGAGGTTTCGAAGCGACACGTCCGTCTTTTGCGGGCTGATGTGGTAGAGGAAGGTGATGTGATCGTGAGAAACGCAATTGAGCGGGAGCCTGAGACCGGCAGTCTCGTTCAGATTCTCAATGTTGCTGTCAGGCACAGATAAGTCGATCTTGTCCAGGACGACCTCGCAATCGAAATGAGGAGTGAAGTCAACTTCGAGCATCGCCACCACTGCTGAGCTAGGCGGCGAGGTATTCGGCCTGGAGAACCTGATCCTCGTGTGGATGACTGGGTATATCCTCAAGGTGAGTTGCTGGAGAGCCCGGATATGTTGCAGAAGCTCCTGCTGGCGCGTGACGGGAGCGACCTTTGAGACGCGAAGAGCTGACAACCGTGGCTGGACATTGTTGAGGCCAGGATCGTTGGAGAAGGACTCGAGAAGGTTGTAGCCTGATGGCATGCCACTCTGAAGGTAGCCTCCACGTCCAGAGTTGAGCTCTGCAGAGACATCAGGTTTCAGATATGCAGATGCTGAGAAAACAATCGATGGGCTGTGGAGGCGTATCCGGGGCCGGGTGAGAAAGACAGGAACTTTCCATATGCAATAAATTGGCTTCTTCTGAGAATCATCATCGCCGCCACCGTCACTTTGACCGACGATAAAAGGGTCGTTGAGGTTTTGAGGCGCGCCCGCGAAGATAGGGTCATTTGCGCCGGGAGGAGATTCGTCGTGTGATGAGCCGCTGCTGTTCACTACTTGCGCCTCAAGTGATATGGAAAGCCGTGCAACATGAGACCTGAGAATGCTTTCTGCTACCTGTGGCGTTTTGAGGATGAGCAGAACGTCGACAGTCTCATCTGATAACCAGGGTCAGGGAATGTGAACAGATCTCAAACGCCGGCCATTGGAGACATACCGAAGAATAAGGACTCTCGCTGATCAATGTGGTCAAAGACTGATTTTCCGGCCTCAATATCACTGAAGGCGTCCTCCAAGTCAACAGCCGTCGAAGAAGGGATTATGTATGTGAGATGAGAGTGCTCGGCGAAGTTGAGGCTGGGGTCAGGGGGAGCGAAGCTTGAAAGCTGCTCCTCGGTGACGACCTCCCCTGAGTCCATGGTGGTGCTGTGTTTGTGATGGATGCTATGATGACATGGCTCTCGTGATGCTGTTTGAAAGTCCCGAAATAACAATTCCCCAATTACTCATATGCGATTTCGTTGTGCTTGGTGATAATGAGAGGTCGTGTCCGTAGCTGTCCGTTAGCTTGTCGGTCGCTGAAGATGGACCCTCCGTCGATGGTCCGTGCGCTCCGTCGCTGGCCTTCCGCAAAATCGTCCCAACCCTACTACAGCCTTGCCTTCCAAAACTTTGCCTCAACCCTGTCGCGCTCTGTCCTCGTCGCAGCAGCATCTTTGGAGAACAGACGCATCATCAGTGTGCTGTCTGGAGATCCTCGGTTGCCGAATCCTCTCCGAATTCGAGTCGATTGCTGTCGCCATGAACGGATTCCCAGCGCCAGGCGGATACGGCCAGCCTCCATCGGCATGGCAGGAGCATCATACGCCTGATGGTCGGGCGTACTATTACAACAACACGACCAAGGTCACGCAATGGACGAAGCCCGAGGAGATGATGGGCGCGGCTGAGGTATGCCTTTCCATGGTCTTACATATACATATGTCCTGCGTGCTAACAATAATCACAGCGGGCCCTCGCGAACCAGCCATGGAAGGAGTACACCGCAGAAGGAGGTCGCAAATACTGGTACAATACCGAGACGAAGCAAAGCTCCTGGGAGATGCCCGATGCCTACAAGGCTGCACTCGGTGCCTCTGCGCCTCAAGCGCCGCCGGCTGCCAATGCCTATCCGACCCCGAACCAGGGCTACGATCAGCCGCGCGATCAACGAGACTACCGCGACCAGAGGGATCAGCGCGATTACAACGACCGGCGCGACTATCGCGATCGCGGACGAGATCGCGACGACGACCGTGGCTACCGTGATACATATTCCGAGTCTCGTCAGATCTCTTATCCCAGCGATCCCAAAGCTCAAACCTTCGTGCCGGCATCCAACGACCCCGAATATGCGACTGCGGAGGAAGCTGAAGCCGCCTTCATGAAGCTACTGAAGCGCAGCAATGCTCAGCCTGACTGGACCTGGGAGCAGACTATCCGAGCCACCGCTCGCGATCCTCAGTTCCGCTCCATCAAGGATCCCAAGGACCGGAAGGCGGCTTTCCAGAAGTACTGTCAAGATATGGTGGTGCAGGATAAGGAGCGCTCTAAGGAACGTCTCGCTAAGCTGCGCTCTGACTTTGAGACGATGCTGAAGCGTCACCCCGAGATCACACACTACACACGCTGGAAGACTGCACGGCCCATGATCGAGGGTGAAACTATCTTCAGGTCGACTGATAACGAGTCCGAACGTCGACAACTCTTCGAGGAGTATGTCATCGGTCTGAGAAAGTCTCATGCCGACCAGCAGACCACCATGCGCAAAGGCGCTATGGACGGCCTCGTCGACATTCTGCAGAAGTTGGATCTCGAGCCCTACACCCGCTGGTCTGATGCCCAGGACATTATCTCGGCCACGCCACCTTTCCAGAGCGACGCCAAATACCAGACACTGAGCAGGTTCGACATCTTGATCGCTTTTCAGAATCATATGAAAGCTCTCGAAAGGGCCTTCAACGACTCTAAGCAGGAAGAGAAGAATCGCAAGCTGCGCAAGGAACGCAAGGCTCGTGATGGTTTCCGATCTTTGTTGAACTCGCTCCGGAAGGAGGGAAAGATCAATGCTGGTACGAAGTGGGATCAACTCATGCCCCAGATCGAGAACGACGATCGTTATCTAAACATGGCTGGAAATGGAGGCTCCACTGCTCAGGAGCTCTTCTGGGATGTCATTGAGGAAGAAGAACGCGGCCTTCGTGTCCCTCGTAACGACGTTCTCGATGTGATTGAGGTGAGCAAGGCTCTGGCACCGTTCTTGCCGTATACTGACAATTGAGATAGGACAAGCGATATGATCTCACGCCTACGAGCGACTTAGAGGAGTTCTTGTCCCTCATGAAGGAAGACCGACGGACTGCTAACATTGATCGTAACATCCTTGAGATCATTTTCGAACGAGTAAGTCTTGCCCACCCTCTTGCTTGCGTACGCTTGAACCACATTGACCTTTTCAGCTTCGCGAAAAGCGCTTTTCCAAGCGCGAAGACGACAAGCAGCCTGACCGCCACCAGCGCCGCGCCATCGACGATCTTCGGGCATCACTCAAGCGTCTTGAGCCGCCCATCGCGCTCACTGATACTTATGACAAGGTACGGCCTCGCCTGATCAAATCTGAAGAGTTCCAGGCCGTTAGTACAGAAGACTTTCGCCGCATGGCATTTGACAAGTACATCCGCCGCCTGCGCGAGAAGGAGGAAGAAGCAGAGCGCAGCAGTCACCATCGCCGTCGCGAGCCTCGCTCGGTAGAGCCTGAAGCGCATCACCGCCGCGAGAGGGAGCGATCCAGAGGCGAGCGATCCCACCGCGGCGCCGACCGCAGAGGCTCACGGCGCAGCCGCAGTCCTGAAACAGATGCGTATGAGGCGGATCGCCGCAGGGCGATCGCCGAGCGTGAACGCAACCATCGTAAGAGTACTATGGCAGAGAATATCCTCTCAACTGACCGTGGCGGACCTGACCGTGGCGGCCGCGCACCGTCCTCGCCCCCACGCCGGGACAGAGAACCCCGGGACCGCGAGCGTGACCGAGAGCCACGTGATAGAGATCGCGAACGAGACCGCGACAGGGACCGAGACCGTGAGCGCGAGCGTGATCGCGATCGCGACTACGACAGGCCACCAAGGGACCCGCGAGCTCGCCGCGATGACGACAGCCACTATGATCGCGAGAGGAGGGATAGGGAGGAAGAAAGAGAGCGACTTTACCGGCGTCGCATTGACTCAGGTTCGTATGACGGTCTCCCCTATGGCGATGATCGTCCGTCTGGATCACGACGTCGCCGTCCGGAAGATGAAGATGACTACTCGAGGCGCGATTCCAGAGATTCGAAGGTATGTATTTCATCACTACCCATCCATAATGCCTAAGCTAACCTTTCTCCTGCAGCGCCTCAAGCGAGAAAAGACTCCGGAGCGCACTCCTCAGCGAGAAGCAGCAGCAAAACCTACGCAGAAGTCCCCATCAGTCAAGCCGGAGGACATCAAGTCCGGCAGCGAGGAGGGTGAGATCGAGGAGGACGAGTAGTCTAAAATGTAAACAAAGGACAGTGGGAGAGCCGCGTTCACTATCGACAGGACACCCCGCTCTTAGCTTTGCTATTTCTGCGTCTTCTTCTCTCGTACCAGTACGTACTCTGATGGTACACTCCGTTCTTTCCAGTTTAAGGAATGAGATGACCTTGTTGTGCGAATCAGAGAATTGGCCGTCGGAGCCTTCCAAACTTCACTTCTTGATATTTTGGTCTCATCTCGGAAGCAGCTTCTGTTGCAATCGCGGTTATAATGATCGGGTATGGAAACTTTCCCTTACTCTTGTTCAAGGACATCTAATCCTCTAGATACAAAGGAAAGCTGGACGCACTGTAGAATACATACATCTTCACACTTTGGTCGTATCTTTCGTGGTCTTGCCAATGGTGAGTGGAAGCAGTTCATAAAATTGTTTTTCTTCATTTCCTCTCTCTATATAAAACTTTTATGTATATGCATGTGTGACCTCCCGCGAGGGTAGGAGGTCCGACGACAGTCATCCTGCTTGCTCCGTTGCCCCTCAATCTGCCTCAAAAAAGTCGGGAGTCTCACTCTCCGTTGAGATCAACGCGCTCTCGCGTTTCCACCGACTCGGCAGGACCAGGCAACAGGGGATAGACTATCGTCACCTGTGTTAGCCACCCGGCTCATCGTCCTCGCTGGCGCCGCTGCGCGCCTGGACCCCGGTGTTTTGACCATCTTCGGTCTTCTGCTTGGTCTTTATATTCCCCTTGCCGCTTATCTCACTAGTCGAGATCTGGCGGTGGTGGAAATTCTTATCCTGTTGGTTGCCCTTTTCAAGAGCTCTTGTCAGGAGAATCCTCCAGGAAGAACTGAGAGGTATGTTAGCATGGGCATATGTGACGTTGGGGAAAGACACGGTGCTTACGTAGTTGCCGGTCATCTTCTGGTCCTGGTCGAGCTGAGAGCCCTGCTTGTTGATACGAGGGCGGTAGTTGGCAGGATCACGACGGAAAGTGACGTCAAGGTTCTTCAGGAACTTGTTGCAGCCGGTCAAGAGTGACTCGGGGGTGTTGGCATGGGCGTCGATACCCGGCTTGCCGTCGAAGACAATGACACGGTCGGCAAGGTAGGTGGCCATGATGAAATCGTGCTCGACGACGAAGGCAGTCTTCTTGGAGTGCATGATGAAACGCTTGATGACACGCGAAGCAATGATACGCTGCTCGGAGTCGAGGTAGGCAGACGGCTCATCGATCAGGTAGATGTCGGCGGGCATACCAAGCGCGAGGACAATGGCGACACGCTGCAATTCACCACCTGACAGGTTCTTGACCTCCTGGTCGATGAAGTCGTCGAGCTTGAGGGGCTTGACGACGTCGGTCTGGAATTGAGGAGACAAGAAAGCCTGCTTGATCTTCTTGAAGAACAGCTGGCGCACAGTGCCATCAAACTTGGGGGTAATGGTCTGCGGCTTCATGCTGATCTTCATCTCCGGGATCTCAGACTTGGAATCGGGCTTGAGAGCACCGGCGAGCAGGCGACAGAAGGTGGTCTTGCCGGTTCCGTTCTCTCCCATCATGACAATGATCTCGGAGTCAGTGAACTCGCCGCTGTCAATAC
>WNLN01000246.1:0-48817 GCA_021347865.1 Sarocladiaceae sp. CBMAI 1973
GTTGATGCCAGGCAGATGTCGACCTCCAGCTCTGGCTCCATGGAGTCAGGCGTGAGATGGACACCGAAATCACGGATAAGGAAATCTGGGACTCTGCTGCCAAGTGATGAGTGGGAAACGCAGCCATCAATGTAGTAGAATATCTGACGTCTTGTGCGTGGTGCCATAAATCGCCAGCCGAGGATCCTGGCCAGCTCGAGGGGGACCTGGGCGACTTCGCAATCGGGCTCGATACGAGCTGCATGTAAGATGGCTCGGCCGTCTGGACCGGAGAACCGCAGTAAGATCGTTCTCCCATAGAACCGACGAGGGATTGTAGTGTTGACAATATTGGTAGTTCCCGTTGTCCTATGGAGTGGCTGTTGGTAGTCTCTGCCAAAGACCTCGCCTGGAGAGGCTGGAGTTCTTCGAGGGCCCCAAGCAGACCTCAGATTCTCGAGCATAGGTTCAACACTGTGCCCAGATGACATCGAGCTCAGATGACTTGTAGCCTGCGGAAGCTGCGAGGACTGCAGTCCCGTCTCGGACAGGGTGAGGGCTGGGTCGATGGCTAGACCTTGGACTACTCCATTAGGGCGAACAGAGTTGGTAAGGAGACTGCCCTGAGGCGAAGTCGGGAGCACTGTGACGGGAGGAGGACTCGAAGACCCTGCTATCCTTGCGATTCGTTCGGCAATCTCGAGAGTCTCTTGTCTTGACAAAATTTCCGTTTGCGTGACCGCTTGGATCCTCGGCTTGAACCATCGACGGCGTTGCTCTGAGAGTGTCGAGTTCGTATAGGGCTCCAAGCGTCGTTCATGCCTCCACGTCCTGGGCATATGAGCCAACTGCGCTCCGGACTGAAGAGGAATGGACACCCACGGTACGGCCGCTAATAACGGTCCGTCCCAAGGTTGCCGCCAGCTTTGGTAGCTGGGCCTGGTGGGTGAGTGATTCGATTTGGAGTGTTTCTATTTAGGGTAGGGTGTAGTGGCAACATGACCGTGTGGAATCGTTCTGTCTGGCTAGGAGACGCGAGGGAAGCCGGGTAGTCTTATCCTCGGCCGTTGGATGGGTCCGAGGGCAGATCTGGGGCAGATTGTGGCCCCCAAACAGAAGAGCCTCACCCATCGGGATCTGGGCTTAATCCCGATATATGAAATGTCAATTGGGACAGGTGCGTTGTGTGTGTTGTACGTGCCATGGGCATATCGGAAGAAGGCGGGGGGTGCTGCGGCCAGCACATATGCAAGCCGCGGGCTGCCTCACCAACCAGCTGCAACTGCTGGCGAACCATTTCACCACGTAGAATGCGGTGTACAGAGGAGTATTGGCACACTATGGTTCGTAAGAGACTCTCGATCGTGGTCATGTGCTGTCTTGCATTGCAGTCCGCGTATGCAGCGACAGGGGTCGAGTATCGCACGTCGGCGAAATGGAAAAGCCATACACCAACTCCTGTTCAAGGACTCGTAGGATAAAATGATTGAGTGAAAGGAAGTTGCGTCAGAGGTCAAATATTGTGAAATGTACCATGCTTCGACAGCCTCACGTTTTCAGGTGACGTGTTCTAGGCGTGGGCCACATACGCCTTGCTGACCATTCATATGTGTTTGCAGGACACCCTCTCAGCACGTATCGGGAGCCTCCAGCAGCACACGGGCGCGAAGGCGCATGTTGTCCGCGAACCTTTGTATGGCACCGCACCAGTATGCAGTTTCATGGTCGTGCAAATGATCGTGGGATTCAATGCGTTTGCCTAAGAGAAGCGGAAGCAGGATGCTGAGAAGTAATATTGCGGACTAACGCCCGCATCCCTCTCACAAATGATGAGAGATATTCAGCCCCACGGTGACTTTCTGTTATAAGATCCGTGTCGGCACCCTCAACTTCGGAAGAGGCTCGGGGTGGCACTTTGTTCCACTTCCATCCCCTGATCCCAGGCCGAGAAAACCACGAATGCAGGTACGAAGCGTTGCCCAACCTTTCTTGATCTTGATCCTGAGCCTAATGATGGCCTTTTATAGGTCTAATAATTGCAGCTGGTACTTTAAGAGTATCTAGTGGGGGAACAGCACCGTCAGCACGTCTCGCCGAGCTGGCGCGTTATGCTCGTCAAATGCCCTTGAAAGAAACCGCGCGATGGCGCATCAAGGTCATTGCAGCGTACCCTCTGGCCCCTGCATGGGACAAGAACGGCTTTCGCTCCCAAGCTATCGCTCAGGAGAGCATGAGCAGATCACTCCAGATCACAGCCTATCTTGACCCAGATGCTACCCACAGCTCTATCTCATACACCCTGGCGGCCTACCTTCTCGGTGATGATGGGCTGAAAGTAGCAAGGTCAGCAGCTCATGGGACAGAATTAGGGCAAGTCGGAACTATTCTTTCATGTGATGAATCGAAAGGGACCCAAACGGAGAGCTTCCTTCTCGGTGATTTGGACGGTATCGATGTGTTGCTCTCCCAACCCAGCTGGATGAGCCTGGAGAGACAATGCGATGACTTCAGCCTCTCCCACGATTTGACAACGTCTTTTGATTCGTGGTTCACTCTCCCGATTGCTCCAAGATCTTGTTCCGAAGAGGTCCAAGGACCCGCTGGAGATGTTGCTTCGTGCGCATATTTCGGAACTCCTGAGACAGGCTCGAGTCGTGAACCTTCATCGAAGGGGTCACACACACCTTGCTCAACATCGGACGCTTGTCCCTCTCCCCTCTCGCATTATGAGAAGCCCAAGGACATGACACCAACATTTGTTGAGAACAACAGAAATGTACCTGATTTGTCGCTGAGGGAGTACCATATTCCATACCGAATATTGCATCGGAGTGACTCCAGACCAGCTGGACAAGACTTAGCTCGCCCAAGCCAGGCATCTGTCGAGAAGAAGAGCCCTTACGATGGTCCAGAAACAAATGCATGGTCTTGGGATCCAGAGCGACAAAATTACTATTGTCGAGACCGGGATGAGGATGATGAATGGTACTGGTATCCGACCGACATTGTCTGAAACCACATGGGTATGGCCATCGAGGAGGAGAAGCATTGCACGGCGCAGGGACGAAGCAGGTGTCGCCCCATCGGTAGCATTCAAGTATTTCCCAGGCGTTTCTTGATCAATGAAAACTTATTACCTGTTTCGTGCACTGGTCGTATAAACAGAGTTTCCATGTGGAGCGATCCGACCCGCTGGTTCGGGGTGGACCCAAGATCGGGAGCGGGCCGGAGTGGGCCGTAGGCTCGGAGACGTTGACGAGGAAGGAGCATGAACGTCAGCCTTGGTGACACAGTCAAGAAGGGGCTGAGCAAGTTGCCCAATTTGCGAACAAGATTAAATTCAGGACGAGAGTCGCGCTGACCAGACGTTTGCCGACCAAGTCGCTCCGTGCAGCTCACACACCCGCGCGATGGGCAGCTAAATATAGCATTGCCTTGTGAGGCTGCTGAGGCTCCTTTGAGCCCACGTGTCTTGCCACCACGACAAAATGCCCAAACAAGGCAAACAATAACCCCGAATCAGCCATACAAATGAGAAACTTAAGCCGAAGGGTCCGCTCAACGAACGAATCTTTTGTAGGGTCGCCTCACCTGTTGCATGCATGCAACTGAGCGCCTTGCATTAGACCGGCAGCAATGCGTGCTGGGAAATCGGTAGTGCTGACACACAAGTCACAGCTCAGTCAAGGGACTTTGGTGCTGAATCACAAAGGAAATGTGCCAACTGACACTAAAGAAGTGGCTGGCAACGAAATTCGTAATTGACACGTCGTTTTCGGGAAGTCTATAAACTCGGCCAGCCACTGAGTCAGCAGGGTCTTTCGGGGGGTCAGACGAGACAGCTTTGGCGGCAGGCGGAAGTGCCTTACACAATTCTAATGCGTCCCGTTCCTTGAGGTATGGTGGGCGAATTGTCTTTGTTCGTCTTGGTGGACCGCGTTGTCGAGTCTTGTGCGACCGGGTGCCTGAGTAGAGTGCCGCGTGTCCATACGGCTGCCTCAGACACTTCACAATTGACCTTTTTGAGGTTAAATAAGTAAACTTGTGATGGCACATACTACGTCACCGGTAGAAGTCGTGATGCACAATTTCACCGTCGGGTCAAAAATGTCATTTGAGCTCTAGTAATACAATTGGAAAACCCGGAACACCAACATACTCTGTGTCGGGGCCTTTGACAATAACAGAAATCCTAATCCTGTGGCCTCCAAGTCCCCATTCCCGAAGCAACCTAGGTGCTGGGAAAACGCGAAAGTCCCCTAATCCGTTGGGTGCAGAAACTTCAATCTCAACGTGCCAGTCAGTGCTGAACACGAGATAGAGCATGGAAGCTCGTCCCTAATCAAAATGAACGCCAGAAGCAGTACGAGATTCATATTTACCGTAAAATATCATTGTATCGTAAAAGTTTGTCGTGGGATCGTTGGTCAGGTAAGGAAGAATTGTCAGCAGGTATTCCCTGGTGACGCAGGGTACTCAAGCGACAGGTGCCTGATAAGGTCGCCTATGGGCGAAGCGGATCAACATGTTGGGCTTCGTGCCCTGTATTATATGACAGCCATTTCCCAACTCGGAAGCCGTCGTGACTGATGCAGCTTAGTCCCCCTTCAGCTCAAGCTCAGTAGTAATCATTTCCCCTGACCCTCCGGCATTAAGCCTGGCTGGTAGTGAATACCCACCCATGCCATAGGCATTGGTTGTGTGGCGGCAGTCAGTATTTGCTGCAGGTGCGCAATTGCGGACGGCGCGGTGACGCTGTGTCAGGCACACATCCTTCCGGTCGGTACGTGCGATGCTGTAGAGGATCGCCATGTCGCAAAGCCGTGTCACCACCAACTGACATGCAGCTTTTGGCAATGGTAACCACGGCGAGAAATTTGTAGTTATTCCCAGGATGCGGTGATGGACTGCCTGGCGCAGTCCGCGAGCAGCCCATGGAGGGTCGTGCCCATGATGATATGGTCTTGGCACCAAGCAGTGTTGTACTCCTGGTGCTGTCGTTGTGTCCAAGTGCTGCTATCGTGCGGATTATTGGGTAGGGGCAAAACGTATGCATCGAACCAAATGGGATCGTGGTCACCGCTGGGGAGAACACACAAATTCATCACGTAATGTGTGAGTGTGTAGGGCCCGACGGTCACGGGGCCATTCGGAATCAAGAAAATACCATTGTGCATCATCTTTGACGTATAGTCGTATCCGAAGCCGTTGAGAATGCCCGGTGGGATCAACGTCGTTGGGCATGCTGGATCGAGCATCGTCGAGCACAGGATTTCATTTACCGGTCCTCCAAACATCCACTGTTCCAGGCGCTCGGGTGAGTAGTGTGACTGCATGATGGAAGGGCGCTCAGGCGGCTTCCCGCTGTTGTTCCGGGGGAAGAGTGCAAGGGCGTGTAAATCAGGTTGGTTCACATCACCAACCAATGTTGGGTCCAGTTGAGATAGAAAGTCGGGATGGGTTGTGACAGGACCCGTGGCAAGATGAGCCGGGAAAGAAAGAGGATCTTGCGAGATGAGATCTCGCGGCTCATTTCCTGGTGTCGCATGCGTTGGTTGATGCGTATTCTGTCCCGGCGATGTGGCACTGATTGAAGCCTCGGCGGCCTGAGGGCGTCTTTGGAAGATCCCAGGGGCAGAGGCGTCTAAGTCGTCGCTGACTGACTCCAAGAACCCAGTGAACTTGTTTGGCGTGTTCACCTTCGTCGTAGTACGTTTTCTTACTCCTCCTATCTTTGGCTGAGGAGGTTTTTGTTTTGAAGTTCGTCCTGGCTTTGTTTCGCTCGTGGCTCTGCCACCTTCGGCAATATGGCGGCCCTTAGAATGAGCCCAATCCAACGAAGAGTCGTTGTCGATGTCGTCTTGAAGCTGAATCTCCATGCGAGTGATGGCCTGGATGCGGTCCTTGATCCAACTTCTGCGCTCGCCTCTGGAAGACTCACAAGTGTGACGCATTGGCGGACGTCACGGGACAAGTCATTGTCGTCCGAGAAGAAATGACCAACAAAGGGTTTGTGCGTCGTGAGAAGACGCAGGCGACTGATAGATATACAGTGCCTCCAAATGGCGCGCGAAGTCTGTGGGGAACAGTATGCGAGGTGTGTGCGCAGCAGTAACACGATGAGTACACGGAATAACGCCCGTTTCGATCCGACAGCTCTCCAAATTGCCATTCTAATCGAACTCCTTGCTTCCTGCGTGGGAAGTGCCAGGCTCAACTGACAATATTTGAGAGAGCCCGCGCCGAGGCAGGTCGCGCGAGAACCCGAAGCAGCCCAACCAGAGCGGCGGGAGGCCTGAGAGGCTGAGAAAACTCACTCCTCCCACACCTTTGACGATGGTCACTGCTAGGTAATTTCGTGCATGGTCCATCGGTCAGGAGCACTAATCAGAATGCTGAGCCACGATATACCGACACTACTTTGCCTCACATGGTCGTCGTGACATTGCCTTGCTGCAGTTCGCACAGACCGTTCTCAAGCTCAATCCTACGCATCACCGTATAATCAAGTTTATGAGGGCAGAAATTGTAAAAAGGGGAACACTTTGAGGAAGGTCTGATCCACATGGCGAGCATGGGTCAAGGCAAGTGTACCGCCCGCCATACTCTTTCCTCGCAACGTGCAAAACACATTTGTTTGCTTTGACAATGTGGTCGACGACCAATTTGACAATATTGAGCAGGCGATAAACGGACCTTGCGAAAGTGAGGCTGAGTCTTCGTGCAGACCTGTGCCCGATGGAAAGCGGCATAACCCCTTCGAAGGCTCTCCGAAGACCGACAGCTGAATAAGAGTCTGCACTTCTCAATGTCGGAAGTGCAAGTCTCTCCTCAGCCAACATCCTTCTGTAGCCGATGACGGAGAGATAAGTCGAAGTGAGGCGTACAATAGTCAGATGTCTGAAATGGGGCTGACAGTGCATGACCACTAAGAACCGCAAATTGGGGTACTCGTGAGGTCGCCCGATTGCCTTCCACGTAGCTTGCTATATGATCATAAATAGCGTCCTTCCCGGGATGCTTTGGGCATCAACGTCGTTTGTACACCAATTTAGTGTGTCTCTCGAGACAATCCTTGTTTGACTGAACCTTCGTTTTCTAGTAGAAGGTCCGATGAGCCCTGCTGAAGGCCCCCCCACGCGTAGGCCATTCCTGCGTTGCCGGCTGGTATTCATCAATGAGACATCATCGTGCGCGATGCAACTTGACCATCCGGAGCGCCTGGCCCCTAGCACCAGATGGCGACAAAGACGGAATCGGAACCTTCAAAGCAGCCAAAGACAGCGCCGCAAAGTCATTGACCGCCACAGTGTCGACTCGTCCATCCAGCGGCAAGAATCGGATCTCCATAAGGTTCGCGCGAAGATTATTAGACGACGAAGGGTACAGCCTCGCTTGTCGCTCGGCCACCGAGGCAGGACTTGGTCAGATCGCGGCAATAGTATCGTGGCAGGGGACAGCTCGGTTGTGGACAACTTATTTCACCCTGGATGCATTTCTCGACATGGATCTCAAGCTGGCAAGCTCATCCTGGACCTTTCTTGCGACTCTCATGGAAAGACTTCCAACGCCGTGGCCATCGGCTATAACCAGGATCATTGCCGAACTCAATTCTTCTCAAGAGCCCGCAGAAGAAGGCTCCAATGAACGAATTGGAAGTGCTGCTGCTGTGCATACGTGTCGGACCTTTCTCGAGGCGTTCTCAGACACAGTATCCTTGACAGGATCCGAGACCTCGTATGCAGGCTCTGACTTGTCAATGGCAACATCGAGCGCTTCTACGGACTCGGCGAGAACTCCGACAAGGGTCGCATCATCTGTCGACGTCAGTATTGCCGGAACAGAGGATGTCGATATTGTGTCCGTGAAAGATCGGA
Source organism: Sarocladiaceae sp. CBMAI 1973 (assembly GCA_021347865.1). Taxonomy (NCBI): domain Eukaryota; kingdom Fungi; phylum Ascomycota; class Sordariomycetes; order Hypocreales; family Sarocladiaceae; species Sarocladiaceae sp. CBMAI 1973. Next base: position 7,857 of record WNLN01000246.1, read on the forward strand.
GGACTGACCCACCTGTGAGCCGCTGCAGAAGGTCGTCTGCAGCAAACAATGAAGCAGTGCAGCAGACTGCTCCCACATCAAGCTATACCAATAGACAGGCATCAAGCCAAGAAGACAATGGACAGTATCTCAATATGCGGTCAGATAGTCAGGAGGTTCCAGACAATTGGTATGATCCAAAACGCTTTGCTTGACGGGTCATACCAACTGTCTGGAACCTCCTTGCCATCTGACCACAGACTGAGTGCTTGCGTCCTGCGTAATTATAGACGGGGTTTTGTGTTTCTTCTGTCTTGGGACACGAGCAAAGAATGTCAAGGGATACTGGGGTCACGTATGTTCGCTCGCTGATCAATATCGAACAAGGGCTGACTGTTCCAGCGATCGAAGCGCAGTATCAATCTCTCCCCAGCAGGTCTCGCGGTGTACCCATCGGTTTGGTCCATGTTCTTATCGTCGACGATGGTCGTTCGAAAATTTGTGTAGATGGCACACACAATGAGCCGGATCTCTGGAGTCTCATAATTAGCAGACAGACTCGTATAAGATTATCGTATTATGTCGAAATGTCATCAGAGGTTAAATGCTTACCGTGCAGAGCGAAGTTTGACCCGATGCACATCCTGCCGCCACTAGAGAATGCCCAGAATTGACGATGTCTTGCACGGAGCTCTCCATCAGTCGAAGACGTAGCCAGCCACCGTGTGTGGTCCCATGTACACGGATTGGGAAAGATAGCCTCGTCTCGGTGAAGAGTGTAGGCCTGCCCAGAGATGCGAATGCCGCCAGGTATCTCGAACCTATTGATCGTGCAGCCTTGCGGTGGCGTGCGTCGCGCTTGAGACCCTGGGATCGGCGCATGAAGCCGCAAGGTCTCCATGATGACACTGTTTAGTAACGGAAGCGAGTCAAGCTGCTTGGGATCTGGCATCCCTCTCATCTGACCTTGTAGCCAGCACATGTTCGGGTCCAATGTGAGGAGCTCTTCTCTTAGCTGCTTCTGAAGGAGGCGGTTCTTCGATAGGTGCCATGTCAGATATGTCAAGGTCGTTCCAGTTGTCTCTTGTCCTGCAAGAACATGATCGAAGAGCTCAGAGGCAGTTGACAGGTCCCGGTCTCGTAGCATTGTTGCGAAGAGGTGAGAGCTTTCGCCGTTGACCTTCGCTGCTTTGTCTATGCCAGCGGCGAGACTGTTCCAGACAACAGATTCATCCGAGGACCCGACATTGCGACCGGTTGCACCCTTCGTGTTCTCGCACAATTCTGTATTCCAAGCGGACAGTTCTTCGTTTGCTGAGTCAACCCATCTTGGGTAAAGCCATATGCCCACATTCTTGAACCACGACGTCAGTCGAGGTAGTTCTTGTGGCCAGAAATGATGCTCGTTCCGGCTATTGTACAATTCCAGCCAGTGATCTCGATACCCCTTGTCCTGGATGAAGTTTGTGCCTCGCTTCAGTCCAAATACATATGCAGAGATAAAGTCTGTTGCTGTCGCCAGGAACAGTGAATGGACATCAAGTCCGTTCGGCTCCAGCGCCGGAGACGCCGATCCGTCCAAAAGTAGTAACAGTCTGTCGTAAATGATGGCTTGAGCTTGTGCCTTTGCAGCTGCAGATGAGTGAATGTACGACTTGGAGTAGACGTTGGCAAGCATGCGCTTTCGTGCAGAGTGTTCGCGTGAACCCCTGGCCGAGAACATGCATGGGACTCTTATCGGCAGTATTAGCGAGACGGAGTCCTGTACCTTTGCAGACGTCCAAGCTTACCCGTAGTTATCGAAGACATCATACCACCGATCCTTCTCGAATCCACCGACGTAAACGGTGCGAATAGCATCATGGCCATCGACGCTCAAGGTCTTGGGCCCAACTCGGACAACTGGACCATATTTCTGATGCGCTTCGAGTAAGGTGCGATTCTCGCGACCGTTCTTCCTCACAAGTAAGATCCAAACTTGGGAGAATGAGGCAGACCAGTGTGCGGCCGGAACTCTGCCGAGAGGCGAGCGATAAAGAGGGTAGAGCACAAGACGATAAGCGCCCGCAAAGAGGCTCAGGGCAGCTGCGAGCAACAACAAAGACGAGCCCATTTTTGTACCGATGCAAAGAAGCCTGTTCAGTTGTCGCGTGTTGGGTGCCGGAGGTGAGGAGGGCTATCACTAGCCGGCGGGTCCTCGGCAAGGCGCACCTTTAGCGTGAGGATGCCAACGATACGAGTATCAGAGGGTCGGTGTCAATTCCACCATTTAGATATCGATGTTACCCTGACGAATTTACAATTGCTATGAACACGAAGATGAAATGTCTACCTGAAAGAAGCGACAGCGGACAACAGAACAGCCATTATCGAGGCACAATGAGAATTTACAGGCATTATTTATTGCATCTGTAACCCGATCTCCTTATTACCTCCGTAAACCGGGTAGTCATTACAAGTGTCGTAAATCACGAAGCCTTTTGCTCATCCCTAGTCAGACTTCTGAGGGAAACTTTAGATTCCAAGCTCGCGGATTCAGAACCTCCAAGTCAGTCAAAGTACTCAAGCAAAGTCACCTTGGCTAGCTCGGAGCTTGTCATATCTCAAGACGGCGCCGAGCAGAACATTGGCACCGAGAGCACTGAAGTTGTCTGGTCAGCACGAATTCCATGTATAGGAGATTGCAAAAGGGTCTGAACTTACCAGTCCTCTGGAGAGCAGTACTCGACCGGGTTGTGACTGATGCCTTGCCTTGTCGGCGTGAAGATCATGCTCGTCGGCACACGCAAGCTCGTGTAGCAGCTGTCATGCCCAGCACCACTGATCATAGGGATGTAAAGCTTCTTCTCCCCGCCCTGAGCCTCAGGTAGCCTTCCGCAAACCTCTGCAGCACTTGCCTCCACTGCCGCGATACAGTCCGGGTGGAATTTGACCGCCGGGCTGTCTACGAGAAGCTCCCACTCGACCTCGCAGCCCTTCTCACTGTCTTCCTTGCAGATGCGGTTGAACTCAGCCTCGCACTTGTCGACCATTTGGGCAAGGACCTCATCCTTGACGTGGCGGACGTCCAGTGTGAAGGTCACGGTGTGGGCCATGGTGTTGACTGTGCCTGGGTCTGTGGTGAAGATGCCCGTTGTGGCGAGGCCGTTGAACTCGTGGGCTACTTTGTTTGCTGCTGCGACGAGCTTGCATGCGCAGAGTACAGGGTCCTTTCTGGCGTAAAGTGGCGTTGTACCGGCGTGGCTGTCCCGACCCTTGACCGTAATGTTGAACCACTTGAAGGCTTGGACGCCTGTGTTGTAACTCCGTTAGTACAATGACGTGCGCTCAGAATAGCAATCAGATCCCCAATTAGTTACCTTCAACGACACCAATCTTCAGCTCTTCGTCCTCTAGGATAGGTCCTTGCTCAATGTGCAGCTCGAAATGCGCAGCAAATGGATTGGACTGGTAGGAAGCAGCGTGTTCACCACAGTATCCGATTCTGTCGAGCTCCTCCTTCATGGACTTGGGATTGCCGTCGCGAGCAAGTACTTCACGAAGATCCCATGCAGTCTTCAGAGGGATGGCCTCTGCCCAGACTCCAGAGGACACAGCCATCTTGGGAAAACGAGCGCCTTCCTCGCTAAAAAGATCAGAATGGTTAGCATTGTTCTACATGGTAAAGAATGGACACTTACTTTGTCCAGTTGACTACTCCAATAGGACCCTCAGTGTCAACATTATTTGCCGCCAATACGCGCAAGACCTCAAGACCAGAGATGACTCCAAGAATACCATCGTAACGGCCTCCAGTAGGCTGTGTATCAAGGTGAGAGCCCATCATGATTGGCGCAGCATCCTTGTTCTTGCCTGGTCGCACAGCAAAAAGGTTGCCCATCTGATCAATGTAGGTTTTGAGTCCGATAGAGCGAGCCTGGTCCATGAACCAGTCCCGGACCTGCTTATCAGAGTCATCCAGACTCAGACGAGCCATGCCCGTTTCTGTGGAGGCTTTGCCATATTTGTGAGCTGCGCCGAATTGACAGCTTTCATGCAGGAAGCTGCCTAGGCTTTCTGAAGTGATGCTGAATGTGGGAGCTTGGTCGAGCGAGCCCATTGTGAATGATGTGGTCTTTATCTTTTGTGAGTTGGCTGGTGAGAGTCGACGTGAGTACTTGGATGGATGTCTGCGTTGCAGCTTTGACTTGACTTCCAGTCAGATAGTCGCAAGGCTTATTTCAGATGGTGATAATGGTGATGATGATGGTGATAATGATGATGATCGAACCACTTTCTTCTCGAACAAATATACGGATAGCAGAGTGATACCCCTCACTGGTCCTCCAGGGCGAGAGGCGAGGAGGTGGAGCTGCAGATAATCGGCCGTGGCTAGCGACCCCACCTCCGATCACCGCCGTCGGCCGTCATCCGCCGTCGGTGTTGGGTGGAGACGCGCCCAGTCCGGGGCCGGAGGGCGCTGTTCTCTTTTTACTACCTTACCTTACTGTTACAACATATGTGCCGTAATCCCGTGGTCATGTCCGGGGTCGCTGATCTATCGCGTATACGAGTCCTGTCCCTATCCACTCGTATCTTGTTTCTCCATACATTGCCCCGCCTGACTGCCCCCAGCTTTAGCGTTGCATTGCTTCAGTCTATCTGCCCACCATGCTTGCTTATCAGCATAGCCGAATCCTCACCACCACATCAGCCACTCTTCACCAGCCCTTAAGACCAGCGTGATCCAACCTGTAAAACTTCTTGCATACTGGTCCAGCTATCACTTCCCCTCTTAACCCAAATTTTCCTCAGACTTATATTGCAATTCCTTTCAAACCAGGTATACGACTTGGATCTGTTGATTTGAATAGAGTCACCGATCATCTCTTGACTCATCATGGAGTCACCCACCACAAAGGAAATGGAGGCTACTCGCCAGTCCAGCATCGAGGCACAAACCCTCGATGCCAACGATGTGACTAGCGTCGACAAGGCTGTCGAACGCAGGATTCTGCATAAGTTCGACAAATGGGTCATGCCGCAGATGGCTCTCCTGGTCCTTTTCGGCTATCTCGATCGCACAAACATTGGTAAATTCTCTTGCGTTCCTTCTAGCAGCCACTTCATGGCCGTATTCTGTTCCTGGAGAAGCTGACCCAGGACCGAATAGGCAATGCTCGTATTTTCGGCTTCGAAGAAGACACAGGCATGAAAGGAACCGACTTCAACGACATCTCCATGTACTTCTACATCACATACGTCATCTTCGAGACACCCTGGGTTGTCGCCGTCAAGAGATGGGGTCCAGGCCGTGTCCTCGCCATTGCCATCATCAGCTGGAGCGCAATCACCATTGGCACTGGGTTCGTCAACAGCTATGGTGAAGCCATCGCCTGTCGCGTCCTCCTTGGTGCTGTCGAGGCCGGTCTCTTCCCTGCTCTGACTTATGTCATTTCGGAGATTTATCCTGCCAAATCTCAGGGAAAACGCGTTGCTGTTTTGTATATTACCATTGCCGTGTCTGGTGCTGTTGGTGGTCTTTTCGCATATGGTGTACAGTCTATGGGCGCCAAGCATGGCCTGTCTGCTTGGCGATGGCTGTTCATCGTTGAGGGTATCGTGTCTATGGTGCTTGGCGCCATCTGTTGGGCGAGTTTGCCGACCTCACCTGAGACAGCTTGGTTTCTCAAGCCAGAGGAGAAGGCTATTATGAGGCGCATCAGAGACCAGAATAACCCATACAAGGAGAGCACGTCACTGGACTGGTCACAGGTCAAGTTGGCCCTTACCGACCCCTTTGTCTACCTTGCTTCTATCTCTCTCTTCTGTTCCTCCATCGCCATGTTTGGCTTTGGTACTTTCCTCCCGACTCTACTCAAAGCCATGGGGTATGTTCACTCAAAATCTCAGGATCCTTCTCATTTTCTCTGACAAGACTCGCATTAGATATACTGGTCTCGCGCCAAACTACCTCAGCATCCCTGTCTACGTCCTAGCTTCCATCACCACAGGAATCACGACCTTCGTCTCTGACAAGATTGAGCGTCGAGCGATTTGCTTGATCCACTCGCCTCTTCTCGTCATCCTCGGCTACGCTATTGCCCTCGGCACAGATCACAAAGCTGCTGGTTTTGCTGCCATGTTCCTCGTGGGTGCCGGAGTATACTCCTTCAACACTGTTCTAGTCACGTAAGCAGCACCTTGCATTCACATTTCCCCAAAGATTACGACACTGACTTTTGACACAGATGGGTGGCCAACAACATCCAGCCAGAGTCCAAGCGTTCAGTCGCCATCGCGATGCTCATTTCCCTCGCCAACGCATCTGGCTTGGCCGCTTCTCAGATCTACCCATCCTACGATGCTCCTAGGTACATCATGGGCAATGCTATCTCGCTCGGAACCGAAGTCGTTGCATTGCTCTGTGTTGGACTGATCTATGTGCTCCTCAAGTGGCGTATGCGCCAGAAGGCGCGTATGCTAGCGGAGGGTAAGGAGTCCAACGGTAAGATTGGTGACTTGGCCTTGGACTTCAAATATGTTTTCTAGACTGTGTGGAGAGTTTGCATGCACTACTTCAATTAGCGACAGGTGTGGTCTAACTGTATACGGAGGAAGAAGGGTTAGAATTTAGACATAGTGTACAAGATACCGTCAAGTCATCCTATTCAACGAGGCCATCGTGTTATAATTTGAATCATGGTACATCTTTGTCTTGATATACTCATTCGCCGAGGAACATGACACTGTCTCCTCTGCAGACTTATACTTGGTAGTGGCACCAAGGTGCACCCGAACCATCCTCCGACCAGTACATAAAGTGCACTGCTCAAGCCGTCGGCTTCTGCACACCCCTCCAGTAGATAGCATCAATTTTCACCATCCCAAACCGCAGCAAAGGCCACGAATGCACCCGTGTTCGGAGCATCTTCCGCCACGTATCAAGCAAGTTGCGATCATGCTCAGCCATGTGCGGTTCCGCCTTTTGCCTCGACAACATAAAACAAAAGAGGCCAGGGTACGAGAAGCAGTGCCTAGTGTATGCTGGCCAGAATGCTGACTGATGTCTACCGTCCAGACTGCAGATGAACTTCATCACTGTCTGGATCATGCTTCGAGATGCTTGTAGGATTGCGCTGACTGATCCATGTAAAGCGTTGGCCTCTGCACCCTTCTCTAGGATGGGTCGAAGAAGTGCGCGAAAGAGCAGGATGTGGGTTGTGTAATATGCTAAGTAGAGTGGCGCGTGGCTCTGGATGGGATCCTCAGGAGACACCTCGTCCTTTGCAGTATCCAGATAGAGAGTCTCGGGCAGCTTCTCGAGCCAGTCAAGAAGCTCTTGTCGGAAGCTGCGGGCTTGAACAATCAGACTTTCGAGGGAATGTTGCTGAGAGACAGCTCGTAGAGTGCTGGGACGTTTCAGTCAGAAGCAGGTTCCACAGTGAATCGGCACGAGTAGATCAAGACTTACTAGAACTGACGACAAATACCGTCCGCAATTAGTGTCAGTGAACAAAGGTTAATGAAGTACTCTGGAGACTGGTCACCAATGTTGCAACCATGGCTTGTGTCGGCCTCAACCGTAAAATCATCGTCGGAAAGCGGCGACACATCCCAGTCATCATGACGGATCATAGATGCTCGTCCATGAGTGACTGAACGCCAGGTGGCCTCCACTAGAACTGCCCACCAGAGTCTGCGGCGAAGGCGAATCTCCCACGGTGGAATATTCCATCCACTCGGGTCCGCATGCAGGCCGAGACTCTGGGCCATGCTTACCATGGAGGCAGCTGTACTCCATATAAAAGGTGTCTCCACCGAGACAGGGTCGAACTGGAAATGATTGAGCAGAAGGAGGAAGATTTGAACGCATGAAAGTCGAGGGAAATGTAGTTCTCGTTGGAGGCAGGTGTAAGTCACCTTCCACAGCGCGTCCATGCTTGGACGTGAGTATGCATTGCTCAAGCAGAGTGTGTCGTCCCAAGGCGCAAACGGTAGAGATACAGCGTAGATCCCCGCAAGTAGGCCAGTTGGCGCCTCGGCTACGAATTTCTCGACGTTCTCAAGCACCAGGGTTCGGGAGATGATTGGCAGTGCTGGGTATACAAACCTGATAAACCTGAGACAAGATTTGTCTTTCTTAGCAAGCCACTTTATGGCATTTGGTGGACTTCAATAAGCTTACAATTTGACCAATCCAACCCCAGCTGTGTTGTCCACAATAGCCTCGAGTTCAGCTCGACTGTCAAGTTTGGGTAGAATCTCGTCAATGACTCTCCTTGCTTCGACTGCGGTTCCCGTCTGGCTTTGCAGGAAGTGTATCGGGCGTGTGCTTGTGACGCCTCGGTCAGAGGGCTTGGAAGAGAGTTTTCGATAAGTCACACGAAAGAAGTCAACCTCATCTCGTTCATTGAATGGGAAGTGGTTCAATGCGAACGGATCTGACTCGTTCGAATAGCCGATGAATGTCGTAGAGTGATCAGCCTTCAGATCTAATGCAGATCCTGGAATAAAGTCTCTGATAGTCGATTCCTCGATGGACGTCATGCCATCAAAAGTGTAGGCGTCTTCGGGTGCATCCGGTAGAGCCTCAGTGACGTAGTCATCAGGATTTGCTACAAAGCCAAGTCCGAAGTCGGGGGTTGTAGCCTGGTCTGCCGGGGTAGATCGAGCGAAAGGATCGTAACTTAGGTCCCAATTGAATTCTGAATCATGAGGCCAAGCCATGTTTGGAGAATCGAGCAGTGATAAGTCTTGATGTGCCTCGCCTAGAAGTAAAAAGGTATGAGCGGATCCCAGACAAAAGACGTGGATTGCTTGGACCGTCTACTCACCCACGACGACTGCGTCCGTCATTCTCAACTCAGATGTTCTCTGGCCGTCCAGATTCAAATTTGGAGTCTCAGGACCTTGTGGAGAAGAGTCCGTAACGTTGGCTTGGGCATAATTGGCCTGAACTTCAGCTGGCGTTGTAGATTTGGACGGCGAAAGCTGGGAAGTGCCATTCTTGGTGTATTTCCGCTTACTCGGATTGGCAACAAATGTGCATCTGCGACCTAGCCTTTCGCACAATTGACATGGTCGTGAGGGATCAGGAATGTTGCAGAGCACCTTTCGTGAACGACAGACATCGCATGGCCGCTGTGCCTTGGACCGATAACGGCGAGAACCGGCGATGGCTCTGTGGTCGGGGAAAGAAGAAGGCTCCAGTGGGCCTTGCTGGCCCATTTCAGCTTGTCTTATCGTGCATTCATCGCCCGTCAAGTAAGTTAGAGACTGCCAATGAGCTCTGCCCGTTGATGCGATGGAGGATGTGAGATTGAGTTGTGAGTTGTGAGTTGATTGGCCAGGCAGCGATCGCGCCGCTAAGCTGCCAGTGGCACGTGACGCCAGCGACTGCTTTTAGCGGACCTCTAACGCCGTCGAAATGGTTACTCCCGTAACTTCAATTATTGCACAGATGCGTCAAACAATCTTGAGATTAATATACAGGCGAACAACATCCAGAGATGACTAGTAATGACCTGCTTCAGCGGATGTAGCTGTATAGCTAAAGCTTCGCCAAAGGTGCTGTCCACAGGTCAGTACGACTCAGCTCCTGGACACTCTTCTTGCCAATGAGACCCAGCGTATTGTCCAGATCTGCCAGCAAGCATTGAAATACATGTTCGACGCCACTTTGTCCTCCGAAAGCTAGTCCATACATAAAAGGACGCCCGATGCAGACCGCCTTTGCTCCCAGCGCCAAAGCCTTCAGCGCGTCGGCGCCAGTCCGTACGCCGCTGTCGAACAGAATCGTCAGGCCTGAGTTCTGGACTTTCTCGTCGGCTGTAATCTCGGCAAGGGCATCTAGTGCTGCTATGGCACCGTCTTGTTGGCGGCCGCCGTGGTTAGAGACGATGATGCCATCGATGCCGTGGTCAATGGCAAGTTGAGCATCTTGAACGGATAGAATGCCCTTCAAGACGATCGGGCCAGCCCAGAGCTTTTTCAATGTTGCAAGCTGGGCCCATTCGCGGTATGTCCCGGAATTGATTACATCTAGCCACGCTTTGGCTTTGGGAAGCGTGGCTACATGGGACAGCACCTTCGCTGCACCATACATGGAGCCGGGTCGTCTCATATAGGTCCATAGTTCAGCAACTTTCTCTGCCGCCGAGCGCGTATCCTCTTTCCGGCTCCGATCATAAAGCTCGTTGAATGCCGGATCCGAGAAACCGATCTGGCAACCTGTGCCCCAAATAAAGGGCAGAAACGCCTGGTCCAGATCGGTCGGTCGCCAGCCGAGGCTGAAGGTGTCGAGGGTGACCACGAGGACCTTGAAGCCAGCTGCTTTGGCACGGTTCAGGAGACTCGCCGTGATTTCCTCATTCTGCGGTTTCGGCCAATATAGCTGAAACCAGCGGGGGCCGTCGCCGTTAGCGGTCGCGACCTCCTCAATTGTCCGCGTCGCTGCTGTAGAGAGAATCATGGGCACGCCGACGTTGGCACAGGCTCTGGCTGTTGCCTCTTCGGCATCGGCATGCATGAGGCTTTGGACGCCAACGGGTGCCGCTAGGAAGGGGCTTGGATGAACAGTACCGAAGAGTTCCACGCTCACGTCACGTCGCGTGGCATTCACAAGCATCCGCGGCCGCAAGCGGTACCTGTTGAAGGCGTCTTTGTTGGCCCGGTCAGTGCTGCCAGTGCCCGCTGAGCCCCAAACATAGCCGAAGTTCGCCACTGGGACATTGCGTTTGGCGAGAGACTCCCACTTGTCGGCTGCCGTGGGGAACTTGGGTGGTCGGAATGCGCTGTAAATATCACGCTGATAATTGGCGTGCGCGGCTGGATCTGGGACTTGGTAGTCCAGAGTAGAATCCAAGTTGGCTATCGGATGGCGCTCTGACTTCACCATTGCTGCTCTGACCAAGGAAAAGGGGCACTAGGATCCTGATACAGCTTCGCAACGAAGAAGAGGAGACTGAATCCCACGCTCTTTGCGACAAGATCTATTCTGATGCAAGGGATAGAAATATGTGTGATAGCAGTGAGAATGTAATAAAAGTTGGAGTGTATCCAAAGTCGAAATGTATGAGATGTAGGCTGTAGTGGAGATCCCCAGCTGAGCGAGTCTACCCCGCGACAGGCTGTTCCCGAAGAGGCCTAGAACTTCACGGAAGCCGAGGCGAGCAACACGTGCTAAACAGCGCAATATTATATATAATTCATGAATTCGAGTTTGACTTCAACTCAGGGTTTGATATAACGAACGTATTATAAGTTCTTTGAATCGTTGATTCATCTCATTTCATGGCCTCCTCGACCATGAATACCCATAGGCAAGGTCTTTCCCACCTTAAAACAGGGTCCTGGTTTGGGAAATCATAGTTGCTAATATAAGGGCAGGCGCAGGGACTTAGTTCCAGCGGTTCTCCGGATCGGAGCCCCAGACATAAGGCTGCGGGCCACCTCTGTTCGAGACAGAATCCCACAGGGCATCGCCCTTGCTCTGGTATCCCCACCAACCGTCTGCATCTGGATGGTGGCACTCGTCATCGAAAGCGCATACATAGCCGTGGCCGTCGTTCATATCATCGTTGGGAGACCAGATGTACAACGGCCCCTCCAACTTGTTACCCTCGGTCGGGTCATCCCAGATGATGTGGTCGTAAACCTCAACCTCGTAGCCCCTTGTATACCAAGTCAGTCCTCTGGTAGTTGAAAGACGACGTGTGCTGCATAAGAACAGATTCGTTCATGAGAGGTACTTACGTGTGAGGGATGCGGATCCAGACGCATGCCACATTGGGACTGTCTTCAAGGTGTGCGTCGGAAATCGTGCACGTAGCTGTGTGACCACTCGCTTTCGTTTTGGCAACGGAGAAACCTGCGTCAATCCATTCGTAGGAGAGTCCACCATTCCAGGTGATGGTGGTACTCTCGACTTCCATGGAGGAGATGCCGCAGCTCTGCTGGGCACACTGGCTATCGGGCTAGAGGTACATTACTGATCAGCCGTGGGTTATTATTCTTCGTCTACAATGACACGTACCGTGACCTTCTGGTATAGATAGGCCTGGCGAGGGCTTCCATCGCCGACCCGGACGGTGCTCTCCTTTCTGGGATCAACTGGAAGAACCTGAGGAGCAGCGACAGCCCCGGCGGCAAGGGCAGCGATAGCGAAAACGGCGTGTTGTTTCATCGTAATAGATTGAGGTTGTCAAAGTAAAGCTCAGTAGAAGACTTTGCGAAGGCTTGAGAGCAGAGTATGCCAGGTGCGTGAACAGAAACAGGCTGGTGACTGATGAGTACAATGTCATTATTGTATGCACTGTTCTTTTCTTATATAAATTTTGATCTGAATATTACTAACATCTTGGCTGGTGTTGTTGACCTTCGTCCATGATAGAGTTCCGCTATAGACGTAGTCCAAGAAGCCAAGAATCCGGGGTTGGAATCCGGCAGGATCAGAAAGCGGCACAGCAGCCCAAGTCTCGCGATCACACGATCACTATCCTTAGTAATAGTTAGTCCAACATGTTGCATATCGCGAAAGTAGAGGCCCTTTCTTTATTTTCTCATGCTTAAGTTTTATTAGCATTTCAAGTTAGCTTCCCTTTTCGCTAAGTGGTCATTCGTCTACATAAAAAGACGATTACGGCTATAATCGAGGGCAAACAAAGTGAAATCCGGGGTTGATTCCAAGCCTTGCAAAGTCCTCGCCAAAAGTTGGCGACTGTCTTAGTGTTGATCCTAATGCTCGGCGGGCGCGGCGGATCCTCATACCTCAATCCTGGAAGATCCTATGCCCTAGTCAGGCGGGACCACATATGGACGCACCAGCATACTAGGTACCTTATGTAAAGGTATATGGGCGCACCTTACTCCTTCCCACTTGGCATGCATTAATAGCAGTCTCTCATGTGGCTCGTTGATCATGATGTTCGTATCAAACTCCGCCAAGTTCGCCCGATGGCCTGATCCGCATTCAAACTCCCATAGCCGGCAGGCACGAGATAGCCTCCTTGGCACGGTGATCAATGGCCATGAAAAGGTCGATCGTCGACTATGCATGGCCTGTTCCGAGCACGGCCACTCATTGCGGCACAAGACATTGGTTGTGGCTCGCTGATGTCACAATCACGGTTTCGTTGTTATTCGTTGTGTAATTTGGCTCCGTCAGTAGTATGATGGAGCAATCACTCAACGCCTCGTCGTTCATAAGACCGGCGTGCACCAGCCTTGCTTTCATCACGTTGGCCGATAGAATCTTAAGTTCTATCCGTTTCTTGTGATCTTTCCGGCGTTTCGCCTGGATGAGTGTCGTGCATTCTCTCGTCCTGTGCTCTGGCGTGTGGCATCGGTTGCGGACCAGCTCGTTCGTACACTGCATCTGCTGGTGGCAGCAACAGAAACATCGGTCGTCTAGCTCTTGCTGTTTAGACTTCTATGTGAAGGCTGTCTATTCCTGTATGTCGATCAATTCTTTGTGGCGCAGTTGCCTAAACCTGCGTGATACATTTTCAAGGTAGATCAAAGCGTAGATCGGGAAACCAGACTGATGCATGCGCACGATGGGACAATCGTCGTCGTATTTCCCGCCGCGCTTGAGGCCGAGTAGGCACGTCTGAGTATAGTGCCGCCTGATAGATGGCGAGCTAGACATGCCAGCATCTTCGAAGTCGTAGCTGCTGCTCAATGGGTCATCATTCGGCTTGCCCGTATCGATTATTGATCGGGACCCAGCTGACCCGTCGTCTGGCCTCTTGTCTTCGTCATCGTAGTGGACTGACGTCGACTAGGCAAGCTCACCCTCCGTAATGAACGTCGCGTCCTCGTACAGCTATCTTCATATCCACAGTGTGGTCTCGGCGGCTTGTGATGGCTTGTTGAGCCGAACTCCTCGGAGAGCGTCCGGTAGCAGACTCAGCGAATAGAAGCTAGTAAGTTGAGCCACCGCGGTGCATATCACCTTGTCATAGCCCAAGCGTCCGTCTGTTGATCCATCCACGTCTTCTAGTACGCATGCATGGTAATATAGCGTCTGTAGCTCCGTTTAGTCGACAGGAGGCAGTAGTAGAGACGTCCGGCAGCCACATAGCTGTCCGCAACCCCATGTCTAACCGTGTGGTCGAAAACTCGCGTTAAAGCCACGGTGATGACTTCGTCGGCCTTCTCTCCTTCCCGCGCGCCAGTTCTGTCCACGAAGGAACGCTTCCAGAGGATGTGGTTTCGACTCAGCCAACGAGTCAATACCACCAAGAATTGCTTGAGGGTCAGGATAGTTGCCATATTGGGCTGAACGCGAATCACTCAGCCTTGCAGGAACCCTGTATGACGGATGATGGGACGTAGTATGCTGCGAAGAACATCACCGAATTCCCGATAGACGGCCGGAACCTCGTCGACGTCAGGGTGGGCAGCGTCCTCATCAAGGCACCTGAAGAGTGCGTGTACACCTTGAGTTGTGAGTATGGCCTCGCGCTGCGTCTCACAATGCGAAGTATCCTTAACGGATCATGCACTGGAAACACCAGACAAGGCCCTAAGCCGTATTGCTTGGATTCGTGGTGGCTCGACCCTCTCTACAATAATGGTCGCGCAAGTGTCGAGAGTATCTCAAGCCGTATCGAAAGTCTGGCCACAGCCATGACCAATGAGTTTCGGAGGAATGGGCCAGTCAGGAACAGATTTGGTGGCGGCGCTGTGTCACTTCCCAAGGTGGCGCTAGGTCAGCAATTTGAGTCGACGGTCTGTACGACGTTTGACTGGCTGTGGCTCTTGGCACCTGCTGCTCCCACTGCGATCACAGCACTTCTCCTGGCCTGGGTTCTGGTGCATTACAAGTTCCGGGAGACGAGGCAGCCAGCGTGGAACGGCGGTATCTTGCCTCTCTTTTTTTATGGACTCAATAGCCGCGAAGGGCCAGTTTCGTCAAATGCTCGACCCGAGGACTGCTGCCTCGCAGACCTAAAAGATATCAATGAGAAGTCAAGGAGGACGCGAGTGCAGTTCAGCAACGGAGTTGACGGAGCCAGCCTTGGGTTTCATGTCAGGGACGATAGCATAGAAGTCGGCCAGAAGTAGTACGGTCGACAAGTCATCAACGGAACTTTGATCGTCGAGCCTGTGTGTCTTTCGATTGATGATTTCATCGAGGCTGGTTGATGATCCTGAAACCGAGTACCGTTTCTGGCAAGATCTGGCAGGCACAGTGGACAACCAGGCAGATGGATATGCTCATAAGCGATGCACGAACCACTCGCCCCGCTTCAACGATATCAGATCTACGGCAAAGTCAGGACGAGTCATCGAAAGTGCATCAACTTTGCAGCGTCGAGTCACCGTCTCATTTCAAGGTTGACTCACACGAGTTATCCCAGTCAAGAATCCCGGTCGCAAATCTTGGAGGTCCCAGAATTCCCCAGGGCAATATTAATGCAGCATGTTCGCCACACTCTTCACATTTAGAATTTCATCAACCTGAACAGCAAATCGCACATCTAAAATCACACGACTGAAAAACCAATCATCAAACATGATCCCCACATCTCACTATGGACAAAGCCAACCTAGCCGACCTGCCAGATGACATCTTCCTCGACATAGTCGAACATCTCGATACCGCGCGGGATGTCGCCCACTTAGGCGCTACCTCCCGTCGCGCCAATAATCTCATTGAGCGCGATGGCTGGGTGCCTTTTGTGAGGCGACATTTCCCCTCGCTGAAGATTCCTGATGTTGAGCCTGGGCAATGGCGTGGTGTGGCTGATCGTCTGACGTACTATGACAAGTGCTGGGAGAAGCGAGCCTTCGCATTGTCGGAGTATACGCAGAAGAAAGGACAGCATGGGCAAGGCAAGAAGCAGTCTGTGGCGCCGTCGACCGTGGTGCATGCTTCTTTGTTGGAATCTGACAAGAGGGAGTACGTCACCTGGGGAGCTGGGGAGGACCTCGTGGTTCAATCTATGCCGTGCCATGGGAAGTACCCTCAGAAGAAGCGACGTTGGCGGGAGCTCCTTGGTGCTTCGCAGGGATACCTGGCTGGTACGGGAGACATCACTGCCCTGTCTCTCGTTGACCGCGAAAGGTCACCTCAGATTGCGATTGGCCGAGCCAACGGGTCGCTTCAACTCTTGTCGTTAGGACAGAAGACGTTTGGAGAAGTTGAGCAAGAGCTTGACTTGCCGGTCACCAGAACCCTTCGAACCCAAGGTCCAAGTCTGCCTTCTCCTGGGCAGTCCGCTGTGTCATGGACTGAATGGAACGCCCAGTCAAACCTGCTCGCAACCGGTCAAAGCTCGACCATTGCCCTCTTCGACATCTCCGACACAACATCCAAGACCCTAGCACCTGTGGCCACCGAAGTATTGGGCTCAGCCAATGGAAGCGACCTCGGACTTGTTCGGAACCTCAAGTTCATCAACAAAGACACTATTGTCATGGCACTGGGAGCAAGCTTCGACCCTGTGCGATGCGCAAGGGTCACTCCTACGGGCCTTGTGTTCGAGAGCTTGTGCAAACCAAGCCTACAAATCCAGGAAACTCTGCGGTCGCACCGTGAGTCCGATAACGATCCGAAGACCACTGTTCGCGCCCTAGAAACTGTTGGCAATGGCCACAGTAGCAACCTTCTCCTCAGCGCTTGGGGTGATGGAACATACAGGTACGTTCTGTATCATACCAGTTTCGCAAAGGTAGTGACTAACCATTTTTAGACTGCAAGACATACGAACCCCGTCTGCCTTTGACGCAGTCTATTGCAATCGTCTACTTCCATATGATGCAGGCAGCTCGCTGCTTGTCTACGGCACCGAAAGGTTCGTGGCAGGCAGTAATTCCCGTCCCAATATCTTCATCTTCGACTTCCGCCAGCCGAAGCCCTATCACTGGACGACTGCCGCAGCCTGTTCAGCTGAGGAACCCTACCCACAGGCTCCTGGCGACAACGTGTCACAGATTAATGGCTATGACCATGCGACTTGTGAAGCTGGCAACGGTCACAAGTGTCATTGGCACAACGCCTCTCTTCACAATAACTACCGCCCCGACGCAACCCTCATGTTCGGCGAGAGAAACTACGATCGCGTGCACTCTCTAGCCAAAGCGAGCGATACCTCACCGAGCTTCTGGATCGGTCTGCGTGGC
Organism: Sarocladiaceae sp. CBMAI 1973; assembly: GCA_021347865.1. NCBI lineage: Eukaryota > Fungi > Ascomycota > Sordariomycetes > Hypocreales > Sarocladiaceae > Sarocladiaceae sp. CBMAI 1973. The sequence continues at coordinate 24,948 of WNLN01000246.1, forward strand.
GGAGTCTTCGAGTCCAGGATGATGCTTGCAGAGGACGCGGCGGTCAAGAATCTGCGTGGAAGCGCGTTGCCGCCAGGTTGGCAGGTGGGCAGGCCGGAGACGAAGATTACGTTGGTGGAGACGGGGATGGGGGTGAGGAGTGCAAGCGATTGGGATGATAGTCGGTGGGCTATCAGCATGGCCGAGTGGAATTTCAAGTTCAGAGCAGGGAGAGTGAAGCCGAAGGAGAAGAGGTCGAGGTTGGATCCGAGTGTGAGCAAGATGACTTGAACGGGCCACGACCGCGGGCGGCAAGGAAATCACCATATACAAGGAGAGGCATAGAGATCGTGGTTATGGGACATACAGGGCTTTGATCTATAGAGACTCGCATAAGATCTGAACTTGATAGAACGATAGAAACACACTTCAAAACACAAGTCTACAGCTTCGCCTCGGGAGTGAAGAGGGTAAGGCGATCCCGGAGTGTCTCCTCGGCGTCCTTCTCGATGCGCTTGACAAGAACGTCGCAGGTGGGAATGTCGTGAATGAGACCGATGACTTGGCCAGTAGTCCAGACCTAAGCTTTGTGTTAGTGCTTCGACTCTTTTTGTGCTTTGAGGCAGTATCAGAACAGAACTTACACCGAACTCCGGGTCACCATTCTCAAAGACCTGCTTTCCCCTCTTTCCGCTGACCAAATGCGCCAGCTCCTGGAACTCACCCTTCTGGCTCTCCTTCTCAATCTTCAGCGCCTCCATAGCAACCTTGTTCTTGTACAATCTGCTCGTGTTCCTCCACCTCCTCAACAGCAAGGTGGTGTCGGTCTCTTGCGCCTTGACAATCTCCTTCTTGATGTTCTCGTGAATCGGTGACTCGACGGTACACATGAATCGTGTACCCATATTCACACCGCAAGCGCCGAGAGCGAGAGCTGCGGCGAGACCTTGACCGTCGGCGAAGCCACCGGAGGCGATGAATGGGATGGGAAGAGTCTGACGAGCGCGCGAGAGGAGGATGAAGTTGGTGATATCCGACTCGCCAACGTGACCCGCACACTCAAACCCATCAATCGACAAAAAGTCAACCCCAAGCTTCACCGCACTAAGCGCATGTCTAATCGAAGTACACTTGTGCAAAATCTGACACCCCGCAGCCTTGAGCTGCTTAATCACCGGACCCGGCGAATTCCCCGCTGTCTCAACAATGCGCACGCCCTCATCAATGACAGCCTGTGCGTAGGCCGGGTAGTCTGGCGGGACCATGGCGGGGAGGAAGGTAATGTTCACGGCGAAGGGTTTCTTTGTGAGGGTGCGGCAGCGTTGGATCTCGGCGCGCAGGAGGGCGGGTGTTGTGAAGATTAGGGCGGTGATTATGCCCAGACCGCCGGCGTTGGAGACGGCTGAGGCGAGGTCTGCGGTGCCGACGTGCATCATGCCGCCTTGGACGACGGGGACTGGATATTTGTTAGCATTGCAATCATGAACGGAGGGTCGTAGGGTGGTATGTACCGCGGATGCCCAGACGGCGAGTGAGTTCTGTGTTGAAAGGCATGATTGCTGTGATGACGAGATAGCTCGGGGAGACACTTGTGCTCAATCTATCATCCAGCGAGATCAACAATGATGCTTGTGTGAATGAAAGGGTATGAGAAGGAAAGAAGGTGAAATATGAGACAACTTGTCGCAAATGGTGATGATGCCTCAGTCACCGGATTGCTGACACGACAACCCAGCGAAGGCCGTGGGAATTAATTGTTAGTGCCACTTGCCGAGGTCCCCCACACTTGGTAGTGCAGCTTTCCCCGGCTCGAGGCTCTTGCAGGTGGGTTCCGATCGGCTTTGGCCCCTCTATTTCGTCCCTGAAGGCACTTGACCACGGCTGCGGCTGCGGTGGGGTTCAACGGTGAATTCCGCGCTGGGATTCACATGTCAAGGGGGGCCGCGGGAGTCTTTTTACGCACTGCCAGTGGTCGGACGATTGCACAAGGGAATTGGTCAAGCCGCTACTGAGTCATCACGATCCACTGTGCTTTCACTATCATCTTTTGAAGCCTCAACTACTGGCATGGCCGCGTCTTTACTGTCTTGGGGTATATCCTCTTCAGATCCATTGAACATCATCGCCCTCACTCTTCTCTTGGTTCTCATGAACCGTAGCCAGCTTCACGTCAGCCGCTCATTGTTGATTCGCCAGCGATTCTTCCCAAACCCCCTCGATCACGCGTCTTCTCGACCAGATCTGCGAACCCATCCATGCTAGCTCCCATCACCTTGACCATGTCGAAGATGTGCGTCCCCTTGAACGTCTCCGCCCATAGACGGACTACGGCTCCTGCAAGCTGTCGCAGCTTCGCGCTGTCGTTCGTCACCATCTCCATTTGACCTCCGCCACTGGCCGTCATACCGTTGGCCAGGGAAGGATCGATTGGCACGGCGAACTCCGTCTCGTCAAGCATTCGCCTGATTGTCTCTAGGAGATTCTTCTCCTCTGGTGACGCTGGTGGCCCTGTTTCGCTGATCGTACCCAGGGTAAGCAACCACTTGGCCAAGAGTATCGCGCATTCGAAGTTGCACACTGTGAAACACATGTCAGTTTGTACATATTCGAGAGCGGCCGCATGTGCATAGACTTACAGGAGTGCTGAATGCTCCACTCGGCGGACTTCGTTCGCGCGACGTAATTGACACCTGCTTTAACAAGCATTGACAAAGCATGCACCGCCTGGAATGCTGCTCGGTGCAAACGCGGGCTTCGCAGTAGGAGGGGCGCATTGCTTAGGGCCGATGCTACCAAGGCAGAGTCTCTCGTCTCCAGTGATCTGCTCGCGGACATGTCTGTGTACAGTCTGATGTACGCGAGGCGCAAAAGGGCTGAAGCATTGTAGGCAAGCGATCCTCCCATCGAATCTGGCCCCGATCCAAATTGTCCAGTTTCTGCTTGCCGGAGCTGGTGGCGATGCTCAAAACTTGTCTGCCACACCCGCAGCGCTTGTGTTACCTCCTCAACATCGTCCGGTTTGAGTGTTCGTTGTGCATCGAACGGCGAGCCCGTGGCGATGGACGTTTGCTTCAGCAGGTAGATGTGTTGTAGCAGAGCGTGGATCAGCACGTAGTTCCCAAGGGACGAAAGATGAGTCGGCAAGCCTTGCTGTGTCCGGCCAAAAAGCCTAGCAAACGCCTCGTGGACAGTGATCTCGGCAGTTGGTGTTGATTGGCGGAGCTCTTGCCAGTGCCAGGCGCTTTCAGCTCGCCAAAGACGGGATCGGAGAGGGAGGTAAAGCTTAAGCTCTGAAGTTAGCAGTAGTGGCGGCATGTTATAGGCCGTGCTGCACAGGTTGAAGAAGCAGTAAGCTATCAGTTTCGTCCGAGTAGCGCCCTCGAGCCGGACCCAAGAGTCCCAGTCATTCACTCCAGCGTGACTCGACTCAGCCTGCAGGCCCTCTTCTCGGATCAAATTTGCCAATGTGCTTTGCAAACCTAGAGCCTCTTGAAGTATAGTCTTCACACCCCACAGGCCGACAGCGAAGAGCAACAGGACAGACTGAATGGTTTCCATCCTTGCATGAGGGGTATTTGGAGAGCTGAAGGTGTGAGGAGTTAGCAATGCCATCCATCGGCTGATAGCTGCTTTGACTTACTAAGGCTCGCGATGTGTGTCCTGAGTTGTTTGCCGCTCAGATTGAGCAGATGCGAATGAATGGCGATAAGACATGCTGGGAGAAGGTCGCGTAGAATGTGGACTATACGCAGCCGGGGTAGGAAGCAGAGCATGGACCTCTGAACTATGCCTGCGACGAATCTGCTCAAGTGCGACAGAACGTGCAGCATACCAGAGTGCATAGCCCCGATTGCTTTCAAAACGATACTGCGCACCTACAGCAAGTATCGCCAGCAACAACTCGGGTGCAGTCTCGGCCGGCGTCAGCGTAGGAAGATGCAAGAAAGGGAGGTGTTCATGAAAGCCACTGAAATAGCCTTCCAGGAAGCGGGACAGAGTATGACGAGAAGGGAAAACAAAGTCTTTTGGCAAGACCGAAGAGAATTCATCGAGCCGGTTCTTGATAACCGTGTGGTCCATGACTGACACACGCATTGAAGGTGGCCTTGACACGTCTTCGTGACTTCTCGGTGGTCCCTCGCCGTCTCGCCCATCGGGAACCATCGATCCGATTCGAGAAGGAAACTGAGAAGCTGGCTTCGAATTCCAACGCTGGCCCCCGTTCGCGGCTGAGCGCGGCCACATTCCCATTTGTTGCTCCTGTTCAAAATGTGGCGGAAGAAAGTGAGTAGATGGCGCAAAGTCGTCCATAAATAGATTGTAGTCATTGTAATCCTGCGTCGGCTGAGGAGGAAAGCCTACTTGGAGGCCACTAGCCTCTTCCCGAGACCTGTCCGAAAAGGCGCCGATGGACTCCCCATAGCTTTTGACTCGGTTGTGTGTCTGGTGCGGTGGTGACATATCGTGAATCATAGGCTGTATGGGGTTGACCTCACTTGCCAATGCAGCATCCGATAAGAGGTCCAAATTGCAAGCCGCTGAACGAGGAATTCGGGAGTCTTGTGGTGCGGATGATCCCATGCTTGGCTTAACATTGCTATGGTTATATAGTCTCTGCTGCTGCTGCTGTTGCATCATTTGCTGCTGACCTTGGTGAGTGGGCTGTTGCTGCTGATGCTGCTGTTGTTGCTGCTGCGGTATCTGTTGGTGGGGATGCAGATTCTGCCGCTGTTGCTGATTTTGTTGCTGCTGCTGAGGCTGGCCCGACTGTTGTGAGTGACCAAGGTGATTGTTGACCTGCTGCATGTGTTGCTGCGCCTGCTGTGGCTGTACACGACCAAGTCCAGCATTGTCCGTTTCGATGTGCCCATCTGAGAATGAGGCACGATGAGGGCCACTGGTAGAGGTGGACGTGCCCGAGGAGAGCTTCCTCGGCCGTTGAGCCTCTTTGCCATTCTCATTGAGATGGACTAGCTTTTCGTGTCGTACGAGAAGGTCACTGATGTCCATGTAAGCATATGTTTCGGTGAAGATGATACGTTAGAGGTTCAGGTCCCCTCTCAGGCCGGATACAAAATGTGGACGCCAGGAGCGGGGATGCAGCAGAACCATCAGTATAGGTGAGGTATGAGTCGCGCAGTGCAGTAATAGCAGCTGTAGTGCCGAGCTCATGTGGAAGGGAAAGAAGGTGAGTGGTGGAAATGCCGGTAAGGGGACCTTTTGTGGCAAGCATGCTGGAACCAGCCGAGATCACGTACCGTCTGCCAAAGGTCTTGCCGCATCGGTCCCAGTTGCAGGCAAAGGGCTTCTCTTTAGTATGTGTTCTCTCATGTCTTTGGACATGCTCCACGCGCCTAGACAGATAGTGAACGTTAGCATGGCCACGTGGTACATGTATGGAAGCGCTCTGTAACACCTCGCTGGCGCTTTGGGGAGAGACTGGGTGACACTGACCTGAATCGCTTGCTGCAGTACCGGCATGGCAACGTCTTAGGCTTCTGCTGGCGAACCTCTGCGGTATCGGCACCTGGCAGGGCACCTGGAGGAACACCTGGACGAAGGGCCTGCGCGTCGAGGGACTGGACCGGCAGCATGACGAGCCAACAAGGGATCGAGAATATCCAGAGTGACCCTTTGTCGGCCCAATATAGAGAACCAAGGAGTCTGCCAACCCTAGCGAAGCACAACAAGACCCAAGTAGGCAGATGACCCGTCACGCACAGCGGCGCCTGGCTGCAGAGAGTGGGGAGAGAAGCTCTGGGAGGACGGAGGATGATGAGGCGAAGAGAGAAAAGGGAAAGAGAGGGGAAACGGGGTAAGGAATGGGGAGGAAGGAGGATGAGTTGAAAGAGAGTTGGAGATTGCCCGGAGAAAGAGATTTTCAAGAGTCTGGGTCCGTGGGGTGAGGGTCGGAAGCACAGGTAAAGTGGTAGGTCGCTTTATCCAGTGTCGCCGGCCGCAACGTGAGTTGACAAGCAGGAAGACAATGGGTGTCACACAGTGAATCGGCAAGGTCTCGTCGTTGGACCGGGCTGAAGGAATTGAAGGAGAAAGTGCTGACAGAGTCGAGTTGTTGCTGTTGGTGCAGCTGCGCGCTCGTTGTGTGGAAGAAGAAACGGACAAACGGTAGCTCGAGTTGTGGCTTGTCTGTCTGAAACTACGACCCCCGAAGAGAGTTGCGGGGAAACACTAAGAGGTTGCTGATGCCGAACAGGACGGGTCGGAGGAAGTCAAGGTTGCTGAGCTAGACGCGACTCGTGAAATGCGACAAAGCCGCTAACTGGGATCGAAGTGGTCACCCGAGAGCCGTCTTGGAGAAAACTTCCGGATAGGATTTGGTAATGATGGAGGGATAGAGTGGCACGAAAAAGAGTGGCCGATAGGCTGATCTGTTCGCCAAGGCAAGGTGAATTTCCAGTCCGGGGTCCGTTGGAGATGGTCGCGTGTCACCCAGGTCGTAGGAGCCAGGATGACTGCTGAAAGTCGTAACGGACCAAAGCGAGCGACGATTTTGGCGAAGACGTGTCTGAAGTGGAGAAAAAGGGTAACACTGCGGGCTGCAGCAGGGTGAGTCGAGTTGAAGCAATGCCAGGCAAAATCGAGGTAACCACCACCATGGATACACCCGCAAGGGCGGTGTGACAGGTTGGTGGGTGGGATAGGCTGAGGAATGGAGTGGCAGAAGTGTGAGGGGAGCTCCAAAAGGGGACTGGCAGACCGCCGCAATTGACGATAAGGCAAGTGGGCAGTTAATCAATTCGGGGCCAGCATGATGGAAGAAGTCGAGAGAGGTGCAGGACAAGACGAGGAGACGTAAAGACAGGGTTAAGCAAGGCAAGCAGGCGCAATGTGTGAGAATGGTGTGAGAGCGGTGCGAATGTGGGGAGGGAGGGGAAAGCAAACAGAGGTACCTCGAGAAAAGATGGGGAAAAGGGACACCAGCCGTCTTGGGCCAGACAGTGGTCGGGAGTGGGAGGTTGGAGACGGGGAGATGGGCTGGAGCAGACGGGGTTCCGAGGCACAAGGTTTAGCTGTCAAGGGCCGAATAGCTCTATCGATGTCCTCGAGCACAACAATGATACGGCATGAGAGCCCAACGATGATACGATACGCAATTGCCGGCCTTGTCTTTGAGACTTCACACAGCTGTGATACCCCAAGTAGGGAGCTCCAAGCTCGGAAGTTCAGGTACTGTATTTCAGCCTACAGGTATTGCATGGACACAAGGAGACCACCAGTCTGTGGGGTGCTAATGGGAGATCAGGTCTAACCCACCACTGAGTCGTTCCCCTCAGCGCGCGATGCTGTCGGTGGGGACTGGGACCACCGCACTCGAGCTATCTGTTGCCGCCAGTGGTGCCCAGTTTAGTGGCGCCAGTAGTTGAAGCCAACGCTCCATCATGATTGCCTGTGTCAAGGCTGCGACGCGCTGCTACACTAATTCTCACTCAGCTGGTGGCAGTAGCCACCTGCAAAAGTAACGATGACAATGGAAGGCGCGACTGGACGGGTGGGCAGGGGCACGAAACAAGCTCCTTCCTGCCCTCCTGCCTCCATCCCTCCGTGCCTTCCTCAAAATCACGACCGATGACGTGACCTGCACTCGCGGAAAGAGCAACCCTCAGCTAAGTCAGCTTTACACTTTGTCGGTTCGGTTTCCTCCGTCGGCCACCATCGTGAACTTGTAGCTTGCAAGATAATACATCGCTCAGGTTTCCCACGGAGCTTCAATGCTTGTGACATCCACCATCCAGACGCATCAAAAGGAGGGGAACCCCGTGGGGCACACACCATCTGGGGTCGACTTGACTCCGCATTTCGTGCCAGCTCCGCTTCTCCTCTGGGTAGGTCTGCCACTCGTCCGCACATACCTGTCCTTACGCGACCCTGCTGCAATGCTCTCCTCAGCGGACGGTTATCCGTTTCCAAGGCTGGGATGTTTTCTCCTTCTGGCTATTTATGCTGACCTCATTTCCGAATAAGCTAGACCATTTTGGTGCCCAGTCTCACAGTCTATTGAGTGCTTCGTACGCTGGTTGAGTACGCGACAAAGCTTGAGCTTCCCCGCACCCACCCCCGAGCAGCTACTAGTAGAAACAAACAGTCAGCCAATCGACCACCCTGTCCGTGCGTCTCTTATGGCCCGGTGAGCGCGGAATCACTCATGCACTCCCGCGCCCGTCCTCTAGGTCCTCTGGCCGCATGAAAATCCTTGCTGGCCAGTGGGCTTTTCTATGCCGGTACATCAACTTCACGCAGAGATCATGGCCTTGCGGAAGTGATCCTTAGGTACATGAGCTGGATGCGGGTCGGAGCTTGCCCTGGCGCAATACAGGACGCTGCGGGTCAATTCTCATCTGCCTGCTGGGTCGATCGATGGCCCTAGCGCGTCCAACAATCTCCCGAGCCAGCGCGGGTTGCTCTTTCGCAAGCGCGCGTGAGCAGATGTTGCGACGCTCAATGAGAGTCGACTGCTTTCAATCTCGTGCGCTGGCTCAGCCCGGGGATTCTCCGCCCTGAACACCAGTCCGAGACATGACATGGCTGACTCTCGACATAGTCTTGGTCTTCTTGGTCTTCAAACTAAGTCCCCCACGCTCACCCTTCCTCTTTCGTCGAAATCCCTTCACCTTCCGGCTACTCCTTCATCGCGACGTCGCAGCCCACAACCCATTCCCGGCCAATCACGTAGCCTATCCTTACGAGTCAATCGCAATCGTTCACCGCAACAGACCACACCGTCACCAGTGCTCCTCTCGAAGCCATCTAAGGCGCCCGCTTTCAAGATGGTCAGGGAGTTCAGAGTGAGTGTTGCACGCTATTACACAATTCAGTCCGTCTCCTCGGTAAAATCACCGCGAATAACCCAATTTGGCTCAATGGCAGTCCATGCCGCGCAATATCAGAGCCGGCGAAGCCATTAGATTTATGCTTATAATACCCCCACTACAGCCTTTGCCGCAAGCAATACAACTGGCTTGCATGTCAGAGCTCATGCTTGTATGGATCGGTATCAACCTGGTTGACATGCTCAACCATCGTTTGTGGCGAAACCAGGGTTTAATGGTTTCCTTCTGATTCGTGGTAGATCACTGGCGCCTTTCTCGAATATTCTCTCGCCCTCCATTTCATGCCCTGCTGGCTCGTTGGCAGGCATTTCGGCGCTATGGATGCCCTCCGAGCCTACCAACTCATGTTTAGGCTTCGGTGTTTCGGTCGACTCGAGCTGCTGTGGCGTAGGCTTTGGGTCCAGTTCTGGCACATCGTCTGTAATCGTGGATGGCTGGCGCTGCCATTGTCGTCGACGATATAGCCAAAACCCAATGCCTAGTACCAACGCAAGGCCTGCTACTCCTCCCACCACAGGGCCTGCGATCCACGCCTGATCACTCGATGAGTCGGGAATTGGCGCCGGAGAAGATGGCGTAGACTCTGATGTTGGCTCTGGTGTACCGGGGCTTGGAGTCGTTGTCGTTTTGTCTGGCTTGACCCAGCCCTGACCTGAGAGGAAAGATTCAGGTATCCGCATCGTTGCAATGCCACTTGCGTAGTCGGTATACACAAACGGAACATACTCTGCGCCGGATGATGCTTGCGACTCGCTGGATGATGTTGTCGGGGGTGCTGACGAAAAGAATGTAGGCTCGCTATCGTCGTCCGTGGCCGCAGGTGCAGAGGGACTTGGCACTTCGCTTGACTCTCCGCTCGGCTGCACATCTGTTGTAACCTGGCTTTCGGAGTCGCAATATTCCTCGAACTGCCTCAACGCTGGAGGCAAAGCATCAGATGCATTTTTTGGATCATCTGTGTTGTCTTCGAGACATTCTTTGCAGCTATCGAGTGCCCCTACGAATCCGATTTCGGGGTCGCAGATGTCGGGGGTCTTGCCTATTGCTTGCGCGACCAGGTTTGCCGCGTCTGCACCCGATTTGATCAGCCCGGGATGTTGAGCCTCATTCCGACCACAGCTTACCGCAAGTGTCGAAGCAAGCGGCTGGAAGCGTGGACATCGTAGCTGGTCCTCGCACAGCTTTGCGCAGCTCAGGTGCTGGAACTATCGAGAGTTAGGAAAGTCGTAGACGCTCGAGAGAAGAAGCAACATCGCGCAGATGAGGGGTTGATTAGCAGCCAATCTGCGATGCGAAGCAAGACCCCTGAGTAACGGCTGCGGCTGATCAATATTGGGCAGAAGCGACTCGCTCGACGATCAGGCTACCAATGAGAGCTGCAGCGTGCGAATGCAGCGTGTGTCCTAGAGGCACAGCATCGAAAGCGGCTGTCGACAGAAGCTTATCGGACGGATGCTTTGGAGGTCCTGAACTGATATGACCAGTCTCCTCCTACCCGTCTATGTGGTTCGGCAGCCAATCATCCACTGCAAATTCCTTCGCCGCGCGACTATCTCGACCCGTGCCAACAATTGTTGTGCCAGTGGCACCGATTTTATTCATTGCGGACTTCTTCCGAACTTGGACATATTCGTTTTATCGCCTACTACAACTCTTTTCTCATTTGATGGCGAATACGATTCCCTGTGTTATGGTTGAAAGCACGCCGTTGACGTTCCGCTCTCATAACAATTGCGTCAATGAGGCTAGCAGCATCAGTTCACACGGCCGTGTCCTATGCAGAGAAAGCACCCTTTGAACAAGTCAAGCATTATGCCCTGGACAATGCGGCTCCCGCACAGGGTTGGTGTCATAGCGCACATAACTTCTTCGGTGGCTGCACAGCGCGCGAGGCTTGCACTAGTTGTGAAGACTGAAGGATCGTGACACCGAATGGAGCCTACTCTGACCACGAATTAGTTCCGAGAAGTGCCACAAGAGGCAGTTGGACCGGGTCGCGACCGAGGTATAGTTGCTTGGGATCTGGCCCCCAAATGTACACTCAACGACCATTGGTGCGCTCATAGCTTACCTACTCCTCATGCAACGTTCCAAGATCTTATAGGACCGACCACCCATCTCGAAAGCTGTCCCAATGCGTCTACCCCACCAACCATTTTGTCCGGTCTCAAAGATTGCATTATCTGGTTATGTTTGGTTTCATTGCATGATTTGCTCCGGGAGAGCAGCCACACCAGCTCGCTTGGATCCGTGAAGCGACTGTAGATGCGGAGGTCCGAAATCGGACGAAATGCGTTGGGAGCTTGGAACTGTAAGAGTTGGAGGTTGCCGCGTGCCGATCTTTTCCTGTCTACTGGATCAACCCCAGCTTGGCCTTTAAGATGGATTGCAATGTCATCAACCTCAAACATCCCAGCCATGCGAACACCTCATGCGACCTCATAAAGACCTACTAGCTCACCAAGAGCAATCGATTCAGGGAAATACGCTTGTTTTTCCATCGTCATGACCGCTCAGACTTTAGGTGGTGTCCCTTTCGTCCGATCTCCGAGCGCACTGACGACCGCGCAGTGTCGCATTGATCCCAGAAGCAATTTCGCCAGCGGGAGTTGGAGCATGACACGGCACACACTCGTTGCAGGTACTATTAGTGGTTTTGGGGTTGAGATATGCCGGCTAAGAAGCACGGCAGCGGCATATCACCCGTCGGTACATGTGCTACACTAGCTTGACTGAGTCTAATTGTTCAAAGTTACAGAAAGGTGATGACCGTGTCGGGTAGGTCGCGGCGAGCTGCGTGGAGTGATCCGGTTAGTAGCACCCTGGGTATGAACTCGTTGCAGTGGTGAGGTAAGTGAAGTAAAGCATGTGGGCTTGCATTGCTCCGTGCATGAGCCAGGTGCTGGTGACCAGGTTCTCCGCACCCGACCAATCTATGTGCATGATGCTTTAGCGATGGCTTCACGCATGACGGCAGTGGCCGCTAATCGTTCTGGAAGCTCATGGCTTTATGCTCACAACTTCACAGTTTATTCGGCTTTGATCCATAATATGATTTCCACCAACGAAGAGGCAGGATGCCGTTCATTCTTGAAATTTGTGCATTCGGAATTTGGTTCATGGTCTCATCAGGACTGTACACATCAACTCATCCTTGGAGCGAGAAGCCAACATCCCCGCTCTCAGTGCCCATTTTGACCAGTCTGTCTCTCATGCCCTCTGCTCTGGCAGCAAGGGCCGGATCAAGTTTCGACAAATTGATATTCTGGGCCCATTCACCGACTCCATGCTGCAGCACGTTTCTTGCCCTGAGATTGCTTCCCTTGACGTGCCCAACCGACCCGTGCAGGGTAACCCGTTCAACGCTTGGGTCGTAGACACCCCGGTGCAGGATGTTGTTATTGTAGAAGACAATGGCGCCAGGACTAAGGACGACTTCTTCCTGGTCTGGGAGTTTGTCGTAAGGTCCCGCTGCACGTTCGATATCTGTGCGAGCGCGCTTGTGAGAGCCGGGAACGACGATGAGGGAGCTGTCGTGGTAGAGGGCGAGGTTATACTGGACGTGCCATGAAGGACGATTGAGCCTTTCTAGCTCTTCTTCAGCGGTCGCCTCCGGGGGGATATCATCCCTATGCCACTTCAACTCAAAGTCCTTCTCCGGCTGTACCAACATATTAAACAACTCCATTACCAACTCATCATCCTCACACCCCATCAACGCCTTGGCGGGATCCAATAACACATCCGAAAAGTACATTTCCATATACTCCTCGTTGAAAGGACACTTCGGGTTCATCAAGTGCTGAATACCCCAGATGCCGTGTTCTGCTGCGTCGCTCGCGTTCCACGGGGGGAACTGCTTGCCGACGGTGCGGACGTGGGGCCAGATCCCGGTGCGGGCGCGTTTCTCGACGGCTTCGGCTACGGCTTGGAGGCGGAGGGTCTTTGCTGAGGAGACGGCTTGGTGGATGACGTAGAAGCCGTCTTCGTCGAGACATTTGCGGAGCATGTGGTTGTGTGCTGCGATTGCCGCCTTTTCATTGTTGGGGTCTGACATTGCGACGGGGTGTGGTGAGTGGTGAGGTGACGCTGCGAGTCGGGGTTGCCGGACTTGGCTTCTTAAGGATCGTGAGATCTGATAAAGTGAGGGTCGTTATTTGTATGTGATGGCTCAGGTTTGGATTTATGATGAGGGACTCTAAGATGAAGGTTTTTGTCGGCTGATTGATGATTTGTAGGTGTCGAGGTTGAGATGGAGATGGAGATGGAGTTGAGTTGCCCCTCATTGACCTCATTGATGTTACGTGTGATGCACGGCATCGTTCTTGCCTTCGGCCACATCCGATCAGCTGATTGACGATCGAGGCCACGATTGGTCGCTGCAGGAAAAGATCCGAAATGAACGCATCTCGTGTCATACAATTACATCAACGGGTTCGGCATTGAATCACCGCCACGTACGTTATGACTTTCGCAAGCCATTCACTGCCATCCAAGAGGCACGTTCATAGTCATTCACAGACACCTTGCTAAGCTCATTTAATTGGGGAAACAAACCGTTCATGTTATGGTCGAAATATTAGGGTAGAAATGTACTTACCTCGTTCCACTTGTCTTTGTTTCTTCTTCTTATTCTCTCTCATTCCTTCCTCTTTTCCAGTCGGTCAGCAGGAGGCCAGCTCCTGCAAAGGGGTATGGGAGATCAACCGCTGTATGATCAGTCCTCGTCTGACTTGATGTCAGTAGAGAGATGGCCATTGAGGGGTGACTCGGGGTGCCAGCCTGGGACACGACGATCCATAGCGTTGTGCTGCACCGGCCCAATGTACGCCACGAACTCGCCCCATTGATCGACTGATATGCGTCGTTCAGTGTTAGCCAGTGCATCGTACTCCCAGTAACTCATGCTAGTATCGTCGCTAGTACTCACCCCAGCGTACCGTACGACTACCTTGCGTGGGTTGGTCATGCGACGGGTTAGGTTGACGACTTCTGTGAGCATCACCAGGTAGGCTAGGTCGGAGAACTTGAGGTCAGCTTGGCGGTTGAGGAGAATGTCTCTCGTGCAGCAATGAACGACTCTGGGGTTCTTGTATCGCAGCCAGGGCATGATCATGTTGATGACGACCTCCTTCAGTTTCGGCAGCGGAATTTCCGCAGGCCTCGGAGCGAAGACGTCCAGCCTGGGTGGCACGAGATGCTCCCAATGTGGATCCTCGGCAAGGAATGGCCAGAGAGCGGTATAAGTGCCATGGAGTTCATGTCCGTTTTCACGGAACATCAGTGCACACATGCTTCGAGTGCGGATATGAAGAACCTCGAGGTGAGGAAGAATCTTCTGGATACCGCTGCACACGTGTCGCTCGTAGTAGAGCTGCCCTGTGCGGGTTGTTCTCCCACGCAGGGGCCGCACGCGGATCTTCCGCTGTACCTGCCATGAGTTCGTGGTCTAGCAAGAAGAAGGGCAAGCCCTCGTGGACGACATCCTGTTCGTCGCGCGCCCACTGGGTGTCCCTTCTCGCTAGACCGGCGAGGTCGAGCTTGACTGAGTTCAGCTTGACGGTCCTGAGGCGTGAGAGATCACTCAGAGCGACTCTGAACATATGATCAAGAAAAGAGATTGAGTTGCGATGCACGCCCCAGCTTTCACGGATTGAGATGTCCCAAGAGTTCACGTTCCAGAGGTAGGCAACGGAGCCCCTGATGAGCTCCCTGATCATGTCAGTGGCCTCCTCGACGGATGTTGGGTCCTTCTTCGGCTGCGTCTGATAGATCTTGAGTGATTCGCGATCAGGATCCAGTGAAGCCACGGCTCGGCGTGCTGCAAGATCAGGACATTCGTAGGTATCGGCGTCCCATGGTAGGAACTGATACCGTCGCAGCATATGGTCGAGATCCATGGTGAAATGAGTCAGGTTGCGTGAGAGGGAGGTCATGATGTATTGAAAATACTCGTCATTCGCCCTGTGAGGATGAGTTCCTATAAACGCAAAAGGATCAGACATCCTGGAGATGCTGATGTTGCGGAATAAGTGGCGGAGGGCATAGGGATACCACTCCCGGTTAATGGCAATCCGCCTGATATCTTCAGCGAAGAAATTCGGAGGAGTGGCCTCGATGATCATGATTCGGAGTTCCGGGGGAAGTCTGGTGAATGGAAAGGAGGCAGCTACAGGACCGGCCTGCGCTTGGAGACTTACCTGGGCTGTTGAGCTGGCATTTTCTGTATGCTCCTTGGTTTCGGTGAGACTGAAGCAGTTGAGACAGTTGGCTGGGTCTTGCAGATATTCGGAGTTGGAGGATGAGGAAGACATGATGAATATCTGCGTGACTAGCCAGTAGTCTTGAAAGGTGAATGGTTGTTGTGATTGGTCGGATGGTCGGATCTGGTAGAGCATCAATATATTGACGGATACCGTCGTGCATTATATACTCATATTCCGATCTTGCCGTCGTCTTGAATATGGAAGACAATGAAGCCCCTGTCCTCAAGACCTTAAAGAGCAAATGACGAGTCAACTCACAATCCCTTTGTAAGTCAACAATGAAGTTTCAGGTGAACAAGACCTTTGTTTCTTTGACTTTTGTAAAGAAGGAAGTACAATGACACGTCATATCTTTCTTCCGACTTGTGATTTTGTGATCAAAGCCCCAAATCGCCATATTCTGGCCACTAATTTCCTGAGAATCTATCAGGGCTGAGACTACGGTTGGTCAGTGCTCAGTGTACAAAGAGTCATGTATTGGTCTACAACTGGGCGGCCATTTGGTACTGTATCTTTTCCATTAGAGAGAGATCGAAAGTAGCGTGGTTAGTGATTTAATAACGACAGCAATGATTAAAATAGAGAGTAAAATAGTACGCAATAAGGAGTGGGAATAGCGACCGAACAGCTATGAAGATAGCAAGGGAAATAGTCAAGGAAATTAGTAACAGGTGAACATTGGTTGTCTACTTGAGCGGCCGCCTAACGCAACCATTTCTATCTCTGAGAGGAAGTAGACGCCCAATACCTCGAAGTCTGCGCTAAAATTGGACACCAGCGTTTATCCAAGACATGTACTCAGCCTCCGTATCGGCCCAAGACTGATTCTCAGTCGCCGTCACAGCCTCGGACATGACCTCATCCCCATCTCCAGACTCGTCCTCGACCATCTCTTCAAGCTCAGCCTCATCCGAATCCATCTCTTCATCCTCGTCCTCATCCTCATCCTCAGATTCTACTACGGTATCTGGATGACCGGGTTCTCCGGCCACAGGATCGCAGAGAACGCACCTTTGCCCGCCTCTTGTGACCTCGCACGGCTCATATGTGAATTCGGCCCAAGTATTTACTCGGACTCTCTTCGTCTCACCTGTCAAGGCGTTGAATTCGTCCCCGAAATCTGAATCCACCTGGCCGCTGCGGTGCAGTCGGGCGAGTCTCAACAACACGACTTTAGGGTTGCGCATGCGCTTGGCGAACCGCACAATCTCTCTTTTCATATCCCGGATGAGTCCTTCGGCGGAGTCGTCCTGGTCGAAAGCGTCCCGTACTTGTCTGGCGTTCTTGCAGTGCAGGACACGAACGAATCGGAAACCTTTGTCTGGTATTGTGACAGTAATGATGACCTCCCTCAGGTGAGGAAATGGCGAAACAAATGACCCGTCCTTCATCTGGGCTTCTTCCTTCTCTGCCATCATCCTCACTTTGTCTGTCATGTCCGGCCCTATTGACAGGTCTGTCTCGAAGTCCTGTATCCGGAAAATGCCGGGGCAGAGTCTGTGGGCTCGGTAATGTAACGTTTCCAATCTCGGGAGGGCATCTCTGACGGCTGCACATAGATGTCCTGACACGTGCCGCGCGGCGAGCGGTTGTGCATCACGGTTCAGTCTCTGAGCAAGACCATTGACACTCAAGTGGAGGTGGCGAATACCTATGCAAACCTTCAAGACCCATATCAACTGCTTCTGGAAGGTCCTAGCCTGTCGTGCGGACGGTCCCCACGAATCGCGAAGACATAGGTGCAGTGTGTGAACGTTTCGATATCCAGTATATGTTGTGAGCATATCATGGGCCCATCTGAACGCCTCTTTGAAGTCTTGAGGGTGATGAACCCTTTCTTTGGTCTGCCACGGCCTATGTCTATCTCTTTGTCGCTGCTGGAAACCTGTCAACTCGGCGTTGCGTCGGCACACAAGCTGGATCCCGTGTCCGGTGTCTGCATCTTCCGGTTTGATATACCAGTCATCGAAAAGCTGGTCGAAGTCGAGTCTGACGGTAAACAAGTAATTGTTCAGGTTGTTATGGATGCCCCAAAAGTACTTTCTACGGGCAAAGAAGACGCCGTCTTGGTCTGGTACGATGGCCATTGGGAAGGCAACGCGGGTGATGGTGATGCCCCAGAACAAGACCCGGATGGCGCAGTAATACCATTGTTTGCAAATTGTCAGGCGAGTGACATCTTCCGTGAAGTATTGCGAGCCGAGGTATTCGAGTATTCGATCGATAATTTCGTTGGGTAGGTGCTGGAAGGGGTCCGGGTAGTTGTTGTTTGGGTGATGGTCGATGCTGTCTGCTTCTTCCTCGTCGTCATGTTCCTCATCTTCCTGAAGTTCTTCTTCTTGATGTTCGTATTCTCGACGACGTGGGTATCTTTGTAACTCGTATGTCTGTAGGCCGTTTTGTTGTAGCCCATTGTCTTGTGGCCCGTCTCCTTGTTGCGCACTTCTTTGTTGCTCGCCCCCCTGCTGCGCGCTTCCTTGTTGCTCTGGCCCAGAATGTGCTGGCAAGTTTTCTCCTTCCCCGTTGTTAAAGACATCGTGGAGCATTTTCGAAATTTTCCCATGATTTTGATAGATAAAGATGCCAGCAACGAGAACGAGTGAAAATAGAAGAGCAGCCATGGTTGAGGAGACCATCCTTCCGGCCTTCTGGTGTTTTGTTCATGCAGATAAACTCTGTCGCCGACAAGTCGGAAACCTTTCATTTTCAAACCGGGGATTTTGGTTGCTACGGGAAGTTATGGTCGATGGCAACGAAGTCTTGGTCGCTGAAGCTTAAAGGGGGCTATGTGAGGCCATCACAGCTCTATTTGGCATCGTTGATACTAAGAACTTTTGATACAATTAGCGGACTGTCACTAGGTTTAAGGTGGACCAGAAAGCGCTTAGTGGATGCTTCTTCTCTTCCTCGCCAGCTTCAGGATTGATAGGCAAGGTATTTACGTTTGGTCATTGCCTCGTGATGCAGCTCGTTTACACTCAGAGCGTCACTTCGCAAACCACATTTTAAAATAGTCCCTTGATATACCATTTTCTTTTCTATTATACCTGCGATTTTACTTGCTAACTTACTTACTATCCTGCTTACTATCCTACTTACTATCCTACTTACTATCCTACTTACTATCCTACTTGCTATCCTACTTGCTATCCTCCTTGCTATCCTACTTGCTATCCTACTTGCTATCCTGCTCACTATTATGCTGTCTATTTTACTTACTATTCTATTAACTATTTTATTTGGTACTATACTTATTAATTTACGTGATAATGTATACATTATTATACTTACTAGTATGAGTGTGCTTAATATCTTATTTACTGTTTTGTTTATCCTATTTACTAGTTTATTTAGAATTCTGTTCTTTTAAGAGTATTATTTCGAGTAGAAACGTCTGGTATCATTCTAAATTTCACTACTTCTTCCTCTAATAACATTGTAGCTGAATAATTTTACTTAGTTTCAGCTTCAACGTGTTCCTTTTAGTTAGTATCTGTTTACATAACATTCATTTTATTGTCCACTACACCATGAATCTCGTTGTGTGACTCCCCCATGTCTCACTCTTCAACTCAGTCTATTTAGTATACATTGAGGAGGTATGTGTCTATTGTACATATGCGGCTGCAAATTGCGAAATCGAATCTTCTGGGTCAAATTAGTCATCTCTCTCCTTAAACTTACCTCTCTACACCCCCTTGTTGTTGATGATTTCTCATCGTTAGTTGTCCTCTTTGCTGTTTCCCAGCTCATCGATGAAGATTTGTCTGGTGCTGTCTGTTAGCGCATCCCATTCGAAAGCACGGCGGCGGAGAACCTCACCAGTCGTGGATTGCTGCGAGCGGATTGGAAATCGCAGGAGAACCCGCCGAGGGTCTTCCATCCTCGTGAGGAGCTTTTTGATCTCCTCTTGCATGTCTATCGCTGCGATTGAACCCCAGGCCTCCGTTTTCTCGAACGTCAAATCTGTTGATCCCGTCATGCAGTGGCAGATTCGATTCCTTGCGAATCTGGGGTTGTGCGGCATGACCGGGTTGATGATGACTTCTTTCAGCTTCGGCAGGGCAGGGTCGTTGTCTCGGTCCGGGTGGTTTGACGGGGCGCGGAAGAGCGAGCAGCAGACGGTTGGGCCGCGGTAGTGAAGCACCTCTAAGTTCGGGAGGACTTCACGGATGGCGTGGCAGAGATGAACACGCGAAGGCCAGGATCTTTCTCTTGTGTGTCGCATATTAAAGTCGGTGACTAATGCAGGATGGCCGTGAGGTGCGGGCACGCTCCAGATTCCGTCTTCTGATCCTGTGTCATAGTCCTCGGCCGCCTGGGTGAGGTTGTCGAAATCGGCCGGGTTAACATCAGGGTCAAGAACGGTCAGAGGACCGATTTCGAAGTCGCCTTGCCTATCTGGATCGACGTCAGCATAGCCACGAAATTGAGCCATCACGTCGTCAGGTCGAAGCCTGTGCAAACCCCAGAAGTCGTGCCTTGTTCCCGCCTGGGAGCGGGCATTCTTCATTTCCGAAAGGCCGACAAGATCCAGGAACAGCCTCGACACCTTAGCTTCTGCAACGACGGTGTCCAGCATGGGCCACCATGACCTCAGCTCCAGTTCGATGACGACCGCGTTCCGGACGTTAATTGTCAGAGTGTGCGTTTGAGTTGCGAACTGGAGCAATTGAATCGCATGGGATGCGCGATCAATAGCCTCTCTGCCTTCTATGGTCTCAAAGGGAGCATGATCGCCGTGGAAGGGCCTCCTCATGGCTCGAGGTGTGTGACCTCCAGCAAGCAATCTCCTACGTGCAGCACTCTCCATGGCGTTTCGGAAAGTGACGGCTCCAGTGTACCGCTCTGCGTCTTCGTCCAAGTCTTGAGACTCAAGGATTTCAGCCATGGTCTTCTCAGTGATGTATTCTGCTGCTTCGACCATGGCACGGTAGTAGGGCTTCCTTGAGGTTAGGAGTTGGAAGGTGCTACTAAGATCGACGGTTAGCTCACGGACGTACTTACCCAGTGTCTCGCGGATGCGATCCCTGTACTCGTCATTTGCCGTGAATGCGCAGAACTCCTTTGCTCTCCAATAGCCGTCTTCGTAGGCGCCCCTCTCATAGCAATCGTCGATCGGCGCAAAGGGGTGGTTCATCTTTGAGGCGTCGAGTTTGGTGTACATAGCCTTCAAAGCGATCGGATACCACCATTTGGAGATTGAGAGACGGCTGACATTGTCGCGGAAGGCGGGTCCGGCAAAGCCAATTATCATGGCTTGAAGTTCGAAGGGGAGCTTTGTTAATCGAAAGACGTCTACCTTGGGAGCGACGGGGATCAGCGCGTATCCGGAGGCGGGGATGTAGTCGTCACCGCTGAGTGCCATGTTGTCAGCCATTTGGTTGAGGAGACCAGCTTCCTCATCGTACGTGGCTTCAGACATTTTGGCGTTTTGACTTCGGGGGAGTATTTGTCGAATTGACTGTTGTGGATGTGAACGAAACGAACTAGGACGAGTGCAGACATCGCGACTTATACAGACCTTCCATTGTTCTGGCTTTCACCTTTCCATTTCACGAGTGTCTGAAAGAAAATTTAATACTCATCTGTTGTCTTTGTCGTTCATGGCTGGTTTGGTATTCTTCAACGAGCATTCTTTGCTTGAACTGCCTATCGACTTTGAACCCGCCGTGAAGAATTCTCTATGTCTTCCGGTTGCTGTCTCCTACCACTCTGTTCGTTAATAGCTGCAAGCAAAGGGCATCTGGTTTCCGGCTAAGAAACGCGAACACCTCGCACAGCTCCCCCTACTGTATCGCCATTATCCATTTATTCCCCCCGAACTCACACAGCGTCCCTGTCGAGCTTCTTGTACAGCGCACTAGCGATCTCATTTCGGTGTCTTCCATCCGAGACTTTATCCATCAGCCGTAGCACCCTTGATGGGGCAAGCCTCGTGGAATTTGCGCGAGTCGATTAGGGAGAGCTCAGGGCGAGCTCCCTTTTTCAGCAATGAAGCCGCAAGATCATAGAGGAAGTCTTGCGGGAAGTCATCTGACTGTCTTTCCTCGACGAACCACTTTCCAAGGTTTGTCTCGCTCTGAGCGTAAATATGTACGAGGAGATTTCTGAGACTTGAATGCACCGTTGTATTGGTGTAAACTTCATACACGACGATCGCATTGGGGTACGATCGAGGGTAGCCAGATGTTCCATTCATAATACTTGAGAACGCGTCAATGACAGCATTCTTGAAGGTGAAATCCTGAAGATAGTCTCCTAGGGCGTAGGCTTTGGCAAGCTCCAGATACCTGAACATGATAGCTTTTTCAGAAACTGCAATTGGTTTGTCAAGGTCGCGACGGTACACCCAGTTGAGATAGAAGTTGAATATAACAGCTTCGTGGTATGCCAGTCGAACTTTGCGGTTGCTCGACTCGACCCATGGCCCGCTGAAGATGCTTCGAAAGTACCCGGAGTCTCTGCGAATGAACTCTTCGTGAACGTGGAAGGTGACCGGATCGGTGGCGCCGACTATGACCTCGATGGTATCCTTACCAAAGCTGTGGCGTGTCAGTTTTTGAAGTCACTATCCTTTGCAAATTTGAAGCTTACTCAATTTGTGTCTTCTCGCCGGTTCCTTCAGCAGGCGGAGTCTCGCTCCTGTCTCGCCGCTTCCGTTTTGCTTCAGGTGGCATCGTGGAACAGATCGTAGGGTTGATGAAGTTGGAGATGGTGAGGACGAAGAAACACAACTTTCCGGATGCTTGTGAGCTGGGCTTTCCGGTTGGGTAGCTGGCAGAAAGACCGTACGAGCCATTCACAGCTGCACTGGCCAATAGCTCACGTAAGATAGCCCATGTAAGATAGCGCTGCGTGAATCAGATGGAAGCATGTGCGCATCTTTCATTCTACTTGCTTCCATCTCATTCTCATAATTCCTGTTTCATGAGCGAGAATTATGAGGGCATATTTGCGATAGAGTCTGTCGCCCTCTAAACTGGTTATGAGTGGTCCGTTGGGATGCCCAGTGGCGGAGTGCTCATGAACAATGGCGAAGTCTATTGTATACTTGCTTTTACTGATGGTGATCTAGTCTTTTCTTTGAGGCCAAGTCAACTCCCACCCAGTGACCGTCTTCTGCACCTCCAAATCTCCCGGATCACCCTCAAACATGGGCTTCTCCAACCTCACCTCCTCAACCTTGACAACCTCCATCCCCGCCTCCCTCGCCACATCAAAGAACTTCATATCCTTCTCCCTCATCCACGGCCTATAACTCGTGAAGAAAACATACGCTGTCCCTTCCTCTTTCATCGCTTCTTTGATCGTCTTTACCAATGCTCCGTGCTCAGAGTGTCGAAAGAGTAGGTCTGCCAAGATGAGCACATCGAATTTAGGTGAAGAGGGGGGGAGTCTTTGGAGGAGTGGTTGGACGTCGGCGCCCCAGACGAAACCGGCCGCATCGATTGTCGTTGCAATCTTCCCTTTGAGAGGTTCTGGTGCGCCTTCGTCGCAGAGATCGATGTTCTTCTGCATATTCTGCACAATCTCCACATCAGGATAATCCGACATGACCACCTTCTCAGCACCCAACAAGCCCGCCACAAGACTCGGCAGACCAGCTGCAGCGCCTAACTCAAGCACTGTTTTGCCGGCGACACGTGAGGGCAGGGCTTCGAAGTAGTCGGAGATTATCTTTGCGCCGTTCCAGAGGTGGTGCGCTTCGGTTGGGGAGGAACCGACGAGGTTGAGGGTGAGGGGGTGGCCTGATTTGAGGGTGTAGATTGTTTGGGTTGGTGGTGGGGAGGGGGGTAGTAGTCTTCTGGATCGTCCATGAGGTTTCCTGTGAAGAGGTCTTCGTTGTCGGAGTGGTCCGTCATGGTGAGGTTTGAGGTGAGGCCGGCCTTGACTGGCACTGAGTGGGTTGACTGTTGCTCGATCTTGTCTGTGCTTCTGGGTGCCTGTAGTGAAAATATGTCTCTGCTGGTAAGTCTGAAGCGGTCGGAGTCCAAGACTTGTTGTTTGGTGGGACAAATGCTGCGCAATTGAGGGAGGTTCTTTGTCGTTGTGGTTGTGAGGAATGAGTTTTTTGGCGCATGTGTGGGCCACCATCAAACATCACCAACTCCGGAGGCGCAAGTCGCGACCATTAAATGAAGCGACTCAGAGTCAACATTGCACAACAAAGCTGCACGGATAATCAAGGTATCCTTTTCTTTGTTTGAGTCTCCCACTACGTATTTTGAGTCTTGTTTGCTTATGTTCGAATTGTGATATGAAGTATATAGCGTGCCTTCAGCCTCATGACCACTACCCAAGAGCCAGATACGCATACAAATACCAGCCTCCAAGTCCCATCATGAACCTCCAAACCGCTGCCTAACCAACTCCTTCAACCCCTCCACAGTCCCCTCCTCCTTCTCCTTCCACCTCCTCCTCCGTTCCTCAACCTCCTCTCTCCTCACCCTCTCAATCTCCTCCCTCCTAACCTCCCTCTCACTCTTCTTCCTCTGCTCCCTTTGCTTCTCCCTCTTATACTCCTCCAACTCATCTCCTCCTCCACCCATCATCTCTGCGTCGGGGACTTCTCCGCCGGGGGACGGTTCACGGAAGGATTTCAGTTTTTCGTTGAGGAGGGCTTTCTTTTCGAGTTGGCGTTCGCGGGTGCCGGCGGGGGCGCGGGGGGTTAGGTCTTCGAGGCGTTCTTTTTGGAGGGTGCGGTCGAGGGCACGGGCGTGGCGGAGGTCGGCTATGGAACTCGCGCGATCTTCCTGACGTTGTTCGTCGCGGA
>WNLN01000247.1:0-48780 GCA_021347865.1 Sarocladiaceae sp. CBMAI 1973
AGGAGTTGTCCTTCGATAGAGTCGAAAGAGCAAGTACGATGGCATATGCTCCCGATCGTAACGCCGGTACGTACGCTTTGGGCTTCCGTGTCTTTTTGGCTTCGAGGCAGCTGTTTGGGCCGGCTCATTTTCCATCTCCGCCGCCCTCTCTGCAGCCTTTCGGACATGCGGGTGATCAGGCATCGGGAGTCCATTCTCCTCGCAATGCTTCTTGAGTGACTCCTCCAATCGTTGACAGAGCTTTGGCCCAAAGCCATTGAGCTGCTGCAGCTCAGCTGGGTGCTCGAAAGTGAGCGGACATGCTTTGAGAGACTCATATGCCCGACGGTACGTAGTGATCCCTTTGGAGTTGCGTTCTCGGGCAAGATCATACCATTCTTTGACCCAGCTCAAGAGCTGGGGGTTCGCAGTGTCGGCGTCATCCATTGTGAGATCAATCGAGACATCAAGCAAGCAACGTCCGTCCGAACGGCCTGCGCTGGAACGCTCGACTGCCTGAGCGTCCAAGAGATCCAAATTTTTCGGAACAGTCGGGACCAAAAAGTCTGTCCAAGACGAGAATGGGCGATATAGACGACGCGTCGAGGCGCACGGTACTCTGCAAATAGTGACAGGAGACGGTCGCGAAAACACGTGCAGCACTGTAGGCTCTGAGTTGTCCGCTGGCAGTGCGACAGTGGTACAGGAAGACAGCCTGAGCGTCCCTGTGAGACTGAATTAGCGGGGTCGCTTGGCTGCCGTGCGCCCCCGATTCCCCCACCTTAGCCCCTGCAACTTCGAGGCCCGATGATGCCATAGTGCGTTACAAGATGCTGTAGTGCCTCTCGTATTGTGTTACAGCACGGTGCTGCAAACGGTCAAGTCTCATTGCTTGAGTGTCTTGCATATTCCTGGTGGACTCTACCGCAACGCTGCTTTTATGGTTCAGCAATGTCTAAGCTTAGCGTGAGCAGAAGAGAAATGGACTTCACTTGTCTTTTAACCTGCTGCACAATATCGAAACGATATAGTATTTATGCCTTAAAGAAGGCAAGTAACTCTGTCTCCTGCTCGCCGTTCTTTGACGCCACGAAGTTCCGTAGCATCAAGTCTCTCGAGCTGGGTATCACTGAGTTTAGGCAGACGCCACAAAATACGGTATTTGGGGTGCATCTTGCGACCCGAACATCTTCACTTATAGCAGACCCGAAGCAAAATGAGCCAGGTCCGAATCAGCTTCAACAAAAGTGTCAAATATGCGGTTTGGCCGGGACATGACATATAGAAGTTCCCTGAGCAACTACTGAATCAAATGCAGCATGTGTTTGCGACAGGCAGCAACCAACAGGTGGCGTAGCGAGACGACTCGGACATACGGCACAGCATAGGCCTGTAACGCCTCACGCCCAATAAGTTGTGTCGTTAAAATGCACCATAGCCAACAGCGCATAGCATTCATGGTATTCCCATATCTCATCACTGAAGTCCCATTGCTACTTTCTTTAGCGGTTCAATCACCTCAACTCCTCTGTACCACTGCTCCACGGGGTCTTGATCTACGACTCACACTCAAATCAGGAGCTACAAGCATCGAGAGCGATATATGACAGTCATGCTGCACGTCTCAACACTTCCAGCTGAGAATTTGCGTCTCATATTTGAGGGCTTGGGCAATCATAAAGAGTCATTGCTTAACGCTGGCCTCACTTGCAGATCGTGGAGAGCAAATGTCTTGCCAAGTCTGCTCAAATCTGTTGATCTAAGCTGCCACAACGAAGAAGTGCTTCCTTACTATTGCAGATCTACTATGCATCCGTATTATCTGGAGATTGAAGACAAGGCTGAACATACAAAAGAGAAACAAATCGCATTTCTTCGCCTCGTCATCAGTCGACCTGAGCTTGCTCTTATGGTGCAGTATCTCTCATGGACACGGATGTGGCGCGACCTTGAAGACGACAACTCCACCGACGAAGAACTTCACCTATGGGACGTCTTCAGCCTCATGAAAAATGTGAAAACTCTCGACTTGGTATCAGTCCATCACAATGGGCATTTACATTACGCGCGTCAAAATCCAGATGTTCTGTTTCCAGCTGTTTGCGACCTACGTTTAGGGGGTTGGATGCACCGAGGTCTAGCCAAGACTATTATCACCTCTATCAGTCCGAGGAACCTTGTCGCTCTCAATCTGGACCACTTGCAGGACGAGGGAGCCTGGCTCAGGGGACATCCCGTTACCTGTGACGTTGTCGAGGAGGCAACCCGGAGACTGTCTTCGGATCCGCCACACATCCATGGCGGCATAAGCAATGAGCTAATCTCGCTGCAAGAGCAAGGTCGGGCATATACTTACCAGGACCTATGTGGTATGCCTTGAAGCTGCTCTTGCAGCAAGACATTAGTGCGCTCAGACGTTTGATCATCAAGATGTGTCCTCCAGTAGAAGACCTCGACAAACGCAACTATGTGACCATGATGCAAGAGATCGCGAAATTGATCCAACAGTAGGTCTCTCAAACTATTCTTTTGGTACTTTCCGACTTTGTTCAACTGGCTTCTAATTCAGTGCCCCGGGAACGTTGGAGAGCATCGACATTCTGCTAGGGGAGACTTCAGAACTATATCCTCCAGTTCGACCCAAGCCGATGTGCTACTCCAACCCTGGCAGGACCAATGCCAGATTTCGCATGGCCTATCAGCTGGCATCAATCTGTCTTCATCACATCATTCCAACTCTGACAGATACCGATTTCCCAAATTTGCAGCATGTGAGCCTCACAGGTTTTCAGATACTCGAAAGACATAAGGAACCCGCGGCGAGTCTTCCTGGCATCCCACAGGACTTGGTATCCCGATGTCCCCTTGTGGATTGGACGTTCACCGAGGCGCAGAACGTGGACTATTTTGTGGCTTTTTCTGGTTACGAACAAACAAATGATGACATGTACGCTGGGCATAGCCTGGGCTCGGAGTGGGCTGAGGCCGAAAATTTCCTTTACAAGAGCTTACACTTAGCTTGAAAGTAGACTCACAGTTTTGTCTCAGCGTGGCTCAGTTGTCCTGGGATAATTAGAATCTGCAATACGAAGAACATATGGCTCTCTTGTTCTACCACATACCTTAAGGTACCAGTCGGACACTAAGAAGCCTGACTGAAATATTAACTAGAGCGGCGATAGCGCTAACCAGACTTTGTCTCTCTGGCAGACCTGCTAATAACAGCTTCGTATTGCGCTGGTCAATTGTCCCTGTACCTCAGTTGTTAGCGGGGGTCCTCTGCAGCGGGGCATTCCAGAATCCTCTTGTCCCTCATCCGCGGGGTCACCGACACGACACCGATACCTGGTCCCCTGCTGTGCGCTGCTGTATCTTTCCTGCCCAGCATCACTGCACCATCCATTGTAGCTGACGCACCTTGTCCTCTCTTCTCGCTTCGCGTGATTTATTCTGTGATCGCCTGTGCCATTGAAGAAACATCTAGTCTGTGTTTGTGCCTTGACATTTGCATCCGTCCAACAAGCTGTTCGACTTGTCCAGCCTTGCTTCAATTTGCTGACCACACGGACGGTCTGCGCCCCTCCCGTCTCAGCCCACCGGCGACTCAACTGCCTCAAGCTCGCATCTGCACTTTCCCTCCACTACTAAACTTTCTTTCCTCTCCTCTCTCCCATCATCTCTACGCATATTTCCTCCTCCTCTTGTCATCATACACCCTCGATTATCAGCCATAATCACACAACATGGATGACAAGATCCTCGCCGCTTCCGCGAAGCACCCTATCGTGCCTAACCATGCCTACACCTATGGTACCGCCGGCTTTCGCATGAAGGCCGACCTCCTCGATGGCGTTTCTTTCCGTGTCGGTCTCCTTTCTGCTCTTCGCAGCCGCAAGCTCGGTGGTCAGGCCATTGGTGTGATGGTCACGGCAAGCCACAACCCAGCCGAAGACAATGGAGTCAAGATCGTCGACCCCATGGGTGAGATGCTGGAGCAGGACTGGGAAGCCTACGCCACCAAGCTTGTCAATTGCACCTCCGACCAAACCCTTCTCGACACATACAAAGCTCTCGCGGAGCAGCTCAAGATCGATCTGAACGCAGCTGGTCGCGTCATTTACGGTCGGGATACCCGTCCTTCAGGTCACAAGCTCGTTGCAGCTCTCGCCGACGCCCTCGAGGCTACCAGCACAGACTTCACCGACTACAAGATCCTCACAACTCCCCAACTTCACTACCTTACCCGATGCGTCAACACTGAGGGTACCCCCAAGGCATACGGCAAGGTCAGCGAGGTGGGATACTACGAGAAGATGTCCGAGGCTTTTGTCAGGGCACTCCGTGGGCGCAAGGTCGACGGTCAACTCATTGTGGACTGCGCAAACGGTGTTGGTGGCCCCAAGCTCAACGAGTTCCTCAAGTATGTGCCCAAGGACGTGACAAGCTTCGACTGCAAGGTCGTCAATGACGATGTGCTCCGTCCGGAGGTTCTCAACCTCGATGTAAGTATTCATGTCCTGCTTCTCCTCACCACTAAGCTGACATTTTCAGGCCGGTGCCGATTTCGTCAAGACCAAGCAGCGTGCTCCCCCTAACGTGAAGCCCGTTGCCGGCGCCCGTTACTGCTCTCTGGACGGTGACGCTGATCGTCTGATCTACTACATGGTCGACCCAGAAACAGGCTTCTTCATGCTTGATGGCGACCGAATCTCGTCTCTCAATGCCTCCTTCATTGGTGACCTTGTGCGCTCTGCTGGCCTCGCTGATGATCTGCGCATTGGTGTGGTTCAGACAGCCTACGCCAATGGTGCCAGCACGGCATACATCAGCCAGCGTCTGTCCCTCCCCGTTGTCTGCACACCTACAGGTGTCAAGCACCTGCACCATGCCGCATGCCAATTCGATGTCGGCGTCTACTTTGAGGCCAATGGCCACGGTACCGTTGTTTTCTCGCAGGAAGCCACCCGCCTCTTCAAGGAGAAGGAGCCTCAGTCCCCTGCGCAAAAGGACGCTCTCGAGACACTTGCTGCCGTCGCCGATCTTATCAACCAGACTGTAGGCGATGCTATTTCCGACATGCTCATGGTCGAGGTCATCCTGGCGCACAAGGGTTGGACGCTGAAGGACTGGGCTATGACCTATACCGATCTGCCTAACCGTCTCAAGCGCGTTGTTGTGGCGGACAAGGACATCTTCAAGACGACCGATGCTGAGCGTCGTCTTAGCCACCCGAAGGGTGTGCAGGACAGCATTGATGAGTGTGTGAAGAAGTACACCAATGCGCGATCATTTGCTCGCGCAAGTGGAACCGAAAATGCATGCCGTGTGTACGCCGAAGCGGCCACTCGGTCAGAGGCTGAAGAGCTGGCGAACAAGGTTGCACAGTTTATCGCAGACGCCAGGCCTTGAGACCTAGGGAAATGACTTGCATGGAAAAGGCATAGAGAAAAGAAAATCGGTGTGCTGAAGACTGGGTGCCTTGGAGACATATTTGCATCCGTGCTATGAGGATATAATGAGAATGAGACGTCTCAAGACTTGCTGTTGCAAGATGATAAAAGATCATGGACGAGCGCTTCACATCTTGCACTAGAGACCGAACGCAGATTACGAATAAGAAAACTTCCAAACATCATAGAGCAGAATCACAGCGTGACATGCCCTCAACTTAGTTATCAGTATAAGAATTTCAAGTGTGTTCATCTTCGTCAGATTCATCCAACATGTCCTAGCATATGCTTGACGGAATGGCCAGCATTGCCTTTCACGTCGTAGTCCCATCCTTTCTAAAAAGTTGTTCCTGTATTCTTCGCGAAGTAGCCCTTATGTATGAGGCCTTGAAACAGGTCTCGCCTGCCTAATTTCCCTTTCCCAACGCAGAGGCTGCGTGTTTGCGCTGTGTCTCTAAGTCTCACAACCGAACCCATGTCATTTCATCTCGGTCTCAATCTCCTGAAAAGCTGCACTTAACACATGCGGTACTCGAGGCTGCCCTTGGTATTACGGTTCGCGTCATCGGTCTCCAGAGCGTAGTCGATCTGCACGTCAAGATCCCTCCTGTTCTTGGAGTTGGGGCGGACCATCAAGTTGCACTCAACCTTCTCGCCATCCTGGACGGTAAGGACATCCTTGAAGTAGAAGACGGTCTGCTTCCAGTGGGTGTACTTGGTGTGAGGACCGGTAGAGAAGCGGATGGTCTTGTGGCAGGCGGTGAACTCAATGTCGAACCACGAAACGAGAGCGTGTATGAAGTCGTCGCGCTTGACGTTCAATTGGAAGGGGACGTTGAAGGCGAGGTCGGCGGTGGTGCAGGTGTAGAGATCGAGGGTGAGGACGGAGGTGGGGTCGGTGACGACAGTCTTGAGCTCGACAGTGTCGACGAGGGGCTCGGAGAGGGCGGTCTCTTTCAGGGGAGTGTAGTCGAAGCCATACACGTTGTCCCAGACTATAGTTCAAACTCACA
The DNA here is from genome assembly GCA_021347865.1 of Sarocladiaceae sp. CBMAI 1973. Lineage (NCBI taxonomy): Eukaryota > Fungi > Ascomycota > Sordariomycetes > Hypocreales > Sarocladiaceae > Sarocladiaceae sp. CBMAI 1973. Next base: position 6,443 of record WNLN01000247.1, read on the forward strand.
TCAGCTCAGATTCGCCAGGTATCGACCCGTGATGATCAGCAAAGAGGCAACACTTACAGCCAATCTTCTCGTCCTTGTAGTCGCCATCCTCGATACCGGCAAAGTAGATGATGGCCTTGTCAGGGAAGATCAGACCGTCCTTGACGAGGTACTTGTCACGAGCGTAGAGGACGGTGTCGAGCATGGACTCGTACAGGAGGAAGTAACCCATCCACTCAGAGATGATGATGTCGACCTGGGGGAAGGGCATGTCAATCTCCTCCATCTTGCCCTGGATCAGGGTGATCTTGTCGGAGAGACCGTTCTGCTTGACGATCTCGCGGGCCTTGAAGATGATGGTGGACATGTCCACGCCAATGACGTGCTTGGCGCCAGCCTTTGCGGCGAACCTGAAGGGAAAAGAACCATCAGCAAGCTGTGTTATGCGAAATTCTCCATCGCGGGGTTGTTGGGACGCAGAAATCGAGCTTGGTATTATTCGATGAGGGGCACGTACATGGAGAGAATGGCGGTACCGCAGCCGACATCAAGAACCACCTTGTCCTTGAAAATGTGCTTGTTCTGCATGATGGAGTTCATGTAAGAGCGCGTGCGGACCTCATCTTTCTGTAAAGCGCAGCTTCATGTCAGTGACAGCTGCAATATGGCCATGTTGCTCTCGCCATCGTGGGGTTGGCAAGCATGGTGGGGTTGGATAAACGTACCAGCATCTCCTCGTGAATGCCTGAACAACACAAAAAGGGAAGTGGTTAGAACAACGAACATGTCGAGTGCTTTCGCTTTGGAAGCTTACCATGGTGATCGTAGCTACAAGGCAATCGGGTCAGCGCGGCCGTTGGGCGACGTTTGGTTATCTCGGCGCAAACTTACCTCTTGAAGTAGTGCTGCTCACTGTGCTCCATGGTCGCCATCTTCTCCTCGACCTTCTCGACCTCCATCATATCGCCGCTCATGATGCCTGATAGATTGAATGAAGAATTGAAGTTTGAGGTAGATCTGAACAGTTTCGAGGGTTTCAGGCGCAACAAGAACAAGTGATGAAGGATGTAGACGGGAGCACGAGGGTTGTTGGAGGGACCTTGAGCTCTGCGCTTTGGTGGAGGGACTGGCGCTTTACCTTAGGCGAGAGAGGGTGGGTTTTTCTTGGGCAGAAAATGCAAAGCGGGAACGGGTCTGCGCCATCACCGCCCAAAAGTTTCTACCTAGAACGGTTACCTTAGCTTGCTTGACTTTTTTTTCCGCCGCTGGACCCTGAAAATGTTTCGGCGCAGGTTTTACAGTGGAGGCGAGGCCGCTGTCTCGTCACCGCCCCGCGAGTCACGACGGATAGTAGCTTGAGAAGCGCTGTCAGTGTCCGGACTAGCATGAGAATGATCAGATGGGCATGAGTAGTATGGTCGGGAATTGAGGCAGAGATTTCCGGCAATGTCAAAGGTAGTACAACTTGCATCATGCAGCTTCTGAAATTGGAATGCATGTTCGGTTTTGCCATTGTATCTGTATAAGTAGAAGCAAACCCAAGAAAACCCTTGTGTCATCTCTAAGGGTACCCCGAACGCCCAGTACGCCGATGCAGACATGAATCACACAAGATATCAATCCTCCTTTTAGACAAGCAGAACGCTGTTGATGCAGCCCTCGTTCTCCGGGTTGTTCGTCACTTGCGCGTAGCGACCCCAGACAACCTTGCCTCCGGCCGTGACCAAACCCAGCTCGCTGACGTTGACCTCGAGAACCGTACCCTTGGTCAAAACACCCAGCTGTGTGTACAGAGGGTTCTGTGGGTTCTTCTTGACGCCAATGATAGGAAGCTGGACTGTGACGCCCAGCTCGGGATGTGTGACGTTCGCCTTCTTGTAACGCAGACCCATGGGGCGGATGAATCGCTCGTACTTGGGGTTGCGACGTGTGAAATCCTGTCCGACGAAAGTGGGCTTGGTGACCATACGCTTCCAGGCCTTCTTCTGGGTCTTCTTGCCGGTCTTGACGACGCTGAACATCTCCTCCTCGCTGATGCCCCGCACCTTGGGGAGGGGAACGCTGAACTTGGCCGCCTTCTCCGCTCGCTTGTTCTTGATGGCACTGCTGAGCGCCTTAGCCGTTGAGGGGTTCGTACGGTCCAAGAGGTAAGAGGGCAGGGGTGTTGAAGGCTCCTTCTCGTCGGCGGTCTTGATGTTGCGCTCTTCGTGTGCCTTGATGGCCTTCTTCATCTGGATCTTCTCGTTGTGGCGCTTCTTCTGATGAAGCTTGGCACGAAGACCTCGAAGGTTCTGTGCATCTTGAGAAGCCTTGTGACCCTCACGGGCGGCCTTCTTGCGAGTTCGTTCCTCGTGATCGAGACGACGACCGTGCAGCTTGCGCCATCTCTCCATGTACTCGTTCTGCGGCTTGAAGGGGGTCAGACATATGTTGTGAAAGCGATATTGAGAGCCTGAGAGCCTTGACTTACCATATTGACGGTATGGCCCTTTCACGCGACTTGAAACGAGGTTATGTGGTGATTGACGAGCGTCTTCGTGATGTTGAAATTTCGCTGCGCTGCCAGAAAAAAGTGGCGGCATTCACTTTCTCTGTCTTCCGGGGAGGCTGAAGCGTGGGGCAGATTGTGCCATTTGGGTTTAGTGCACCTCGGTGCCATGCTATTCCGTTTTGTGCCCTTTCCAGTGTTAAGCCACAGGTCAAGCCACACCCAAGGGCCCAGCTCAGCCAGTCGCGTGAACTTTTCGGACAGCCATCAGTAGCTTGACTGGATCAGACAATCGTCCATTCGACCTCGCGACTCGAGGACTGCAAACCCCTGACGACTTCAATTCATCACAAGCCGTTGCTTCTCGTAGCAACTGCTCTCTACAACATGAGCAGGGCGCTGCTTCGCTCCGTCGCGGAGCTGAGAGCCCCCCTCGCTCGCTCCAGCTCTCTTCCGCCATCCTTCCTCCTTCCCATCCGCGCTCGCTTCTTCAACTCTACCGCTCCGATCGTCGAGCCCGTCTCTCAGCAACATGTTAACAACGCTCCGAACCCGACGGCTGGTGAAGTCCGACCTTTGGCATTGAAGAAGAGCCATGCGCCTTCTCCTCCAGCCCCCATCGACAACTCCGTTCGCGACCTCCTCCCCTTTCTCGCAGCCCAACCTGGCCACTACATCACAGTGCACATCCACGGTTTCCCCTACCTCGTTCAGGAGGGCGATTCAATCCGTCTGCCATTCCGTATGCCTGGCGTTGTCCCAGGTGACGTGCTGCGTTTGAACCGCGCAAGCATTTTGGGTAGCAGAGACTACACTCTCAAGGGAGCGCCGCAAATCGACGAGCGTGTGTTCGAGTGCCGTGCCACAGTCATTGGTGTCGAGTCGGAACCCATGAGGATCAAGATCAAGACAAAGAGGAGGCAGAGGAAGAAGAGGCAAGCGAAGAGCAAGCACAGGTACACAGTCCTGCGGATATCGGAGCTCAATGTGAAGAGTGCGGAGGACATTGATGCGGCTTCGTCATGATAAGCAGAGGTCTGTCTATCGAGGGTTGGTTGTCAAGCCAGGACACAGATCTTGCAGAGAGGATCTGTTGTATATGTCCGATACTGTTGTACGATATCAAAGCTCGTCGTTCTTCCGCAAGGTAGTACGACAGCTGTGTAAGCAAACTTATTCGCATGCGTTTGGAAGGAATATAACCATCGTATGTTATGCTACTGATCAGTCTCACAAAGGTGATGGATGATAGAATGAAGAATGTTGAATATGTAAACAAATATGCTCGCTGCGTAGAAATGTATGCAACGGAAGCCAAGAATCAGATGGATATTTTCCCAACGCCATCGCTATTCGGGCGAAGCCCCCTAAGTTCAAAGCAATACTTCCAAGGCCCTCCATCCGAATGATGAGAAAATACCAAAGGCCACCCCGTTTCGTACATAATATTTACCACATCACCCCCTTAGCTACCGCAGCTTTTCTAAGGCTGTGCCAATAGTCTTCCGAGAACTCTTTCCGCAGGTCTTCTCGGTTTGGCCTCTTCCTGGGGTCAGGATGGTCCTGACCGTCAATGTATTTCCGCACGGCATCCTGAACAATGCGGCCCAGCATCTCCCTGTCGACTGGAAGTGAGTCGCTGGGAAGCTCTTTGGGGTAAAGGAAGGCGTCGGTCTCCTTCAACAGCTGGTCAACCGTTGGGCGGTAAGAAGGATCTCGGATAAGACAGCTGCGCATGGTCTTGATGACAGAGTTGGGCACCCTGGTGCCGCAGGGAGCATGCAGTGGGAACTCGACGTTGTGGTTAGGGTTGATGATGGCCTGACAGCGCGCCATCTGGTTTGCGATGTGGCCAAAAGGAGGCGTGCCATATACCATTTGGTATAGGATGCAGCCCAGGGACCAAACATCACTTGGCCTGCCCAATTTCATGAGCTTCGCTTGGCCATTGATTCTGGCTCCTGGGTTGTTTGAAGGACTGTTCGAGTCCAAAAGAGACTCAGGCGACATGTAGTTGGGTGTGCCAATCTGAGTATCGCGATGAACGTTCTTCGTGTAATCCTGGATGGCATTTGCGATACCGAAATCAATCAGCTTCAGCCTGCCGCGAACGAGGACAAAGTTGGCGGGTTTGAGGTCAGAGTGTACGATGGCGTATTGATGAACAGATTGCAGGCATTCCAGCATCTCCTTCCAATAGAATCGGACAAAGACTGGGTCGAACTTGGACTCATCAAGAGCATGACGAGCTTTTAGCACACTACCAAGGTCAAGCTCACCCATCTCCATGACCTATTTGGGGTTAGCATGCGAATAGATCAGGAAGCAAGAAGATTTTCACTCACCAAATAGAGAACTTTCTTCTCGGAGTTGAGCTCATGGTCGAAGAGATTGATGACACGCTCAACACCGTTCAGCTTCGTCAGCAGGTCGATCTCCCCACGGAAGCCGCGAAGAACAATTTCATCGGTGTTTTCCAACGAGACACGCTTCAGTGCAAACATGTGGCCATTCTCGGCCGAGACGCGGTAAACCTTGGCGCTGCCGCCGCGACCGATGCAGTCAAGACGAGTATATACCTTGCCGTTCACTCGAAGTACATTCCTTCGCTGCTTGGCCTGAGTGGTAGCTGCGGCTCCTGCATTGGATGTTGCGGTCTCGAGAATCGACATTTTCGGCGGTGGCGGGGGAGCTGCCTGGCTAGGAGTGTTCTTCGCGATTGCGGCAAGAGGCTTGCGCTCTGGTGACGCCATGGGCTTCGCGGGCGGAATTTCAGCCTGAAGAGGGCGCGAGTGTATCTTTTCCATGACCGGGTCGATGGAGGGCTTGCTTCTTCTCCAGCTTCCAGGGACCTCGTTCTCTTGGTCATGATTTGAGGGAAGGTCTGGTCGTATTGGGCGGCGAGCGTTGGCAACCTCTTTGTCGTGCGTCCGCACTGGCATCTCGATACCCTTGGGTGATGGGAAGCCATTCTCAAATGAGGCCAGAGGATCCTCCTTCCTCGACAGGTCAATGCCACGAGGTGATGGCTGCTTGACATCGCGTTGCAGATCCGCTTGGGAAGCTTGCCTTCGATGGCCAGCACGAGCCGCAGCATTGGAGCTCACTGGACTGCCAGAGTTGAACTCCCTGACATAGGACAACGCTCCATCCTCGCCAATCTGCCTTTCTCTGTCATGGCTGGAGAACATGGGCTCGCCCTCGCCCATGTCCTCGCCGCCATCCTCCTCACTCTGCCTGCGTTTGCCACGGCGAGCAGGTCCGCTTAGAAAGCCACCTGGCGTCTTGCCAACTCTCTTGATGCGCATCGAGCTGTGCAGGTTCGGGTTCTCCTCGGATCGGTTGCGTAAGCTTGATGAAGGATACCTCGAACCACTGCTCTTGCTAGCAGAGCTGTTGCCCCGTGCAGCACTATCAACGTCTTCCTTCCGAGTGTGGTACTCATGACCAGGATCTAATGCTGAGCCATCGGCGGCCGAGACATCCGCATTCAGACCAGAGGAGCGGCGAGCTGCAAGTCGCCTCTTGACAGAAGAGTTTGTCGAGATGCGCACAACACGGAGAGGGGCCTCCGAGGGAGTGTTCACATCGCGCTGACCATCAGCCTTGTCGTCTCCGTGGCTATCAGCCCGACTCGAAGGGCGCGATGGAGGCTGTTGTGAATCCTTGCGTGTTCCCCTGGACACCGAGGTTGATCGTCTCTTTGTTGGAACGGGGCCCATCTGACTGGACCCTTGGGAGTCTCTACTCAGCCGAACTACCCGTTTCCTAATTGGGCTCTGGTCACGACTTTTTCCCGGGCTGTTGTCCCTTTCATCTTTGTTGTATTCCTGGGGCTGAGCACTGCGTGACCTCAAGTGCCTCCTCTCTTCTGCTGACTGTGCTGAGTTCGTAGACGAGTTGAGAATGCTGGCTTGACGTCTCGTCCTAGGTGGTGACGGTCCGCGTGCAACTGGCTCGTCGGGGTCGTTGAGTAATGCTTTGGTGAGAGCACTGAGCTTCATTGGTACCGGGATCTCATCTTCAGAGCTATCGTCGCGATACTGTTTGGATTGGTCGGCCATGGCTTCGGTGGATGGTCCAGGACCATTTCCTCCTGATGCGAGGGCTTGTTGACTCTCCGCTCGTGATAAAAGTGACCTTGATGGTGGCCTCCTCAGAGCTTGTCGTTGTGAAGTTCGGCGGATTGGGCCAGCCGGCGCGGGCGTTGGTGATGCCAGCATGATTGGACTCGCTATGATGTATGAACGTTGTGTCGAGAACCGGGCTGTACACACGCGGTGTTAGGCGCACGTACTCGACGGAAAGACGTGGATTCCAAAGTCAGAAAACGGGCAAAAACAAAATTCAAGGACGTGTCTCCGAGGCACAAAAGGCAATACGAGCTGACAATGGCCTCAAAAAGTCCATCAGTCGCGTAGACGGGCTTTAGACACGGTGATGCCGGGATGTGGAAGAGCAGGACGGCTGGCGTATTTTGGTAGTTGGGCGGGTACTTGTCTCTGATTGGGTGGTAGCTGCCACTGGTTGCCCAGCAACGCAGCCACGATCCATCGACAGTGTCATGCTCGCAACCAGTCAAAGGCCAAGACATTCGAGGTAAGCTTGAAATCCGTATTACAGAAATTGAAAATGCTGTCCGAGATGGGCAATCTGGCCGATCAGTTTGGCTTCTACTTAGCATCAGCTTCAAAATCATATAGGTGTCGAAGGCATTCAGTAGAGACCTACCAAAGCACAGGCCGGCAGGTACTGCTTGTGCTTCAGCAGCATTCCATTGGGATAAGAATAGGAAGCTATTCTCTTTGCGAGCGGAGATCGAACATGGCAATCATCACACTAATTACTGGTCAGATCTATCTCGTGCATGATTGTCCCAGTCCATTTCTGTTGCAAGTTCCTCCAACTGACATGTGCGCCACCATTCATCCCCTGCCCTGTGGCGCGACCCCACGGCCCGCTGGCCCTTGTCCACTGGCTGCCGCTACCCGCCAGAACCCCAGATCTCGAATCACACTTTAATCAAGACCATTTCAACCCCTTCTCTCTCTGTCCCCGATTCGCGGCCGGTGCAGCTGTCCTTTTTTCTTTGCGCATTTGGCCTCAGCCGATTGATGCTGTCGTGATGGCGCCCAACAGGGGTAGTTTCTGGGTGCAGGCTCTGCCCCTTGCTGCAGTTATCCTGCTCCTTGCTGGCCTTGCCGAAGCCTCCGTTGGCGACAAGCTGCCCGAGTTCAAGCAATGCCTCGATGTATTTGACCCGACTGCTCCTCTCCATCTCCAGTCAGCTAATTGAGTTTATACAGGTCTGCAAATCCGAGAATTGTGGTGCAGGTAAAGACCACACGCCTATTCGTACGTCTCAAGCTCCAACTCTTCGACCTCGACACACAACATTCTCACTAACTGATCTTACCAGCCATTCTCCACCGACTCCTGTTCTGGAACTGCGGCAGCGAATGCGACTATGCTTGTCAGCATATTATAACCACGAGTCGAGTTGAAAACGGGCTTCCAGTGGTGCAATTTCACGGCAAATGGCCGTTCTACCGTTTCCTTGGTATGCAGGAGCCCTTGAGCGTCCTCTGGTCTCTTGGAAATTTCTACGCACACTGGGACGGCTTGCGCCAGATCAGAGCCCGGATGCCCGAATCATACACCATGCGCCCGTTCTACGAATGGCTTGCTCGAATCGGCATGATGGCATGGACCTTCAGCGCCATCTTCCACACGCGTGACGTTCAGCTCACCGAAGAACTCGACTACTTTGCTGCTGGCGCGACAGTACTTTATGGGCTGTACTACACACCTGTGCGGATCTTCCGACTGGACAGACGAACACCACAGAGTAAATCTGTACTACGGATTTGGACGATTCTTTGTGTTGCGATGTACATCTGTCATATCGGATACTTGAAGCTCGTACGCTGGGATTACACATATAATATGGCCGCCAATGTCACGGCCGGTGTCATTCAGCACGTTCTTTGGAGCTGGTTTAGTTACGACCGTTATCGCAAGTCCAGACAGGGTTGGGCAATGTGGCCGGGCTTCGTGGTGGCTTGGGTGATGATTGCCATGAGTATGGAGCTGTTCGACTTTCCTCCATGGCTTGGGTCCATTGACGCCCACAGCTTGTGGCATATGATGACCATCGCGCCGTCCATGCTATGGTACCAGTACGTGTTACGAACCTCTCCGGTCTCCATTGCCCCAACTAACTAGCCACAGATTTCTGCTCAAGGATGCGAAGGACGACATTGCCGGTACAGCGAGGCATAAAGCTTAGAGTTTCCAACTCTCATTGAGGAGTGCGTCTACATAAGCCATGATACCCAATTGCATATGGATCAGTGCTTTCACATCTTCGACCGCGATATTCACCTTCTTTCAAATATAAGAATAAAGAGAAGCTGCTCATGGTTGAGCCATTTTCTATTAATTAGCCATATATGTCGTGGTCGATTTCATTATTGGAACTGATCATGCACGATATCCTTCACGTCATTTAGAGTGGCATGGCGTTGGCGGGACTCTGAAGCGTGTGCTTCGTAGGGCGATCTGGAGATTGCCCTTCGTGTCCAATTTACGAGGCCTGCGCATTGCCCACAGTATAAATATTTGTGACGGTATTTGGTCAAGAGAATCTCGTAATAATGTCGACAACCAGAAACTGTGCCCTCTTCGTGTAAATGTTGGGCAAGGTACGTTGTTCAGGGTAATTCGAAGCCAAGACCGGGGCACGTGCTCCAATCCGGCACTGGGTCTCGTCCCCAGACCCAAACACGATTGGCTTTGGTCAGTGAGTAAGGCACTTCGCACTTTGCACGATTCCGTTTGGGACAATCGACTTCGACGTTCTTGGAAATGGCTCAACGTACTTCAGGAGATGGCATCATGAGCCACTGAGTCATAAAAAGTTCTGATCTTCCATAATTGTCCACTGAAGAGCAGCCTCACATTGACCTCGAGTTGAGGCACACGCCGAAGCCTAGACCCTGGCTCACACGCCACCGATCAATACAGGCACGGTGAGAGGCCCGGTAGGCCTGCCCTTGCGATAGGAGGAACCATTCTCAGACAAGGTTTCGCCAGCCCAAACAAGGACTGTAATGCTGCTCGACCCCAAGGGACCCTGGAGGCATCTCAACGGCCCCGCCTGCGACCACATGGGCCCAGCCTCGCCTGTGATTCGCCGGTTCTCCTGAGCTTCGACGGCGAGCACGCGACCATTTGCTCCATGATGCTTGGTCAATGGCTGTTGCTCCTGTGTCCTCGTGCTCGGCTGCCGCGATCCTTGGGACGATGGAAGATGCCATTCTCGGGCCCTTGCTGCTCGCCACCGAGCCATCACCAGTGCTGGAATTGGAACGTGGACAGCCACCAAGGGCCGAGTGTCAAGACCATGTTCCAGCTAGTTGCACCTTGTTGACACCAGCCTTTCTCAATCTGACTGAGAAGATCGAGTCGGGAACACGACGTCGCATGTGTGCTGGGGGAAACTGACGGGTCGAACCTTGTCAGACACATCTTCTTTCTCCTATGTGCAGCTCTGCTTCACGTGCTGCCTCCCTCATCTTTACGGCAAGCCATCTGCGTATCTTGTGCACTTATCTTCCCTTCCCCTAAGTCTGTATCTTCGTTAAGCCTTCTTCGCTCTATCGGCTCTTGAATCCCGTTGTGATATTCCACTCAAATTGAGCAAGGTACCTTATCTTTACCGCTCGAGTTGCATTATCCTATCCTGGCCTCGCGACACTTGGTACGTGCTCCTACATGTTGTCTTTTAGTTCCTTCCTTAGCCATGATGGCTTTTCAACATTCATTGTAACTGGTGTCGCAAGATCTGTGCGCGTCGTTAGATATGCTTACTGTACCTGCCGCTATTGCAAGCCAGCTCGACTACTTACAGTTCTCATCGGGGGCGAGGACTTCAGACTGACCACATGCACAGTGCTTGACACTACCTTTCGTTGTTACTTCGTACGCTAAGGCCTTCCCCGAGATGCCTCAACCCGGCCTGCCTCCAACGCCAGGCTCATCCTCTGATATCAAAGGACAAGACGGAACACAACATCTTGCCTCCTTGCACCTGGCATTCGAACTGCCACCTCCTGCGTTACACGATGCTTCAAGAACAACTCATTCCGATTACAAGACGACACATACACACTATCCCAACCCACTGACCGATTCGCCGAGAGGGCCCTTTCCGATGCAAGCAGCCGAGACCGTGAAGAACCGGAGGCGGTCTTCGGCGACCAAAGAATCAGGAGAAGGACAATTTGCCCTACCTCCGCCTCCAACACGGTCGCGCAAGATTATACAGATGAAACCGAAGTCAGCAGCCGAGGAGGACGTCGAGAAGACAGGTCCAAAGACCGGGAAGACCGGTGGCAAAGGGGCGATTCAGACCACGAAAGCATCGAATGCATCAGCAAAGGAAGGAGGGAAAAAGAAGCAGCCCAGCGTCACGAGCGCTGCGGGCCGTAAGATCGCGAGAAAGACAGCTCACAGTCTTATCGAGCGGCGGAGACGGAGTAAAATGAACGAGGAGTTTGCGTTACTGAAGAGCATGATACCTGCTTGCACGGGAGAGATGCACAAACTGGCCATTCTGCAGGTTCGTCGTCTCTTGACGTATTTGTCGAGGCCCTATTAACCCATACGCTAGGCTTCGATCGAATACCTACGATACCTGGAGGACTGCGTTTCCAAGCTTAAGGCGCAGCACGACGACCACGCACAGCAAGGTGGTATGTCTCGTGCACTGCCATCCATCAGCGAGTTCCATCCCACCTTCAGAGAAGAACCCATGGATGTCGAAATGAGTGACGAAGAGACTGCTTCGCCAACTTTCACAGCAACTGCCGATAGGACAGAACCAACGCCATCGCCAGCACTGTTAGCGCAAGACTCCCGTCGCAGACAGCACTCCTATTCCTCAGTTTCGACGGACCATCGGCATTATAGCTTCAGCACATCTGCAGCCACGTCTCCAGCTTTTGGACCACAGCAGCACGGCGTTGCCTATGCGCCCAGCAATGCCTCAGCGGCTGGTTCAACATTGACCTCACCGGCCCTGGGTCCGCAAAGCGACCTTGACCATGAAGCTACTGCAGCATTGCTGATGTTGAACAACGACAGAAGAGGAACAGTAAATAATGGGCGAGGTTTGTCTGTTCGCGATCTCTTGAGTGCATAATGTGTCACTCAACGGGGGTCATCGCGTGGTCAAGCCTCGAAAGCATTGGCAAATGCTGATTTGGGAACTAAGATATGTCATGAAAGGCCGGAGTTACAGTATTGTACAATGTTTACGAGAATGGAAGCGCTGTTTAGAAGGGTCAAGAATATGCAGAATCAATGGACTCGTTTTTCGATATTTACGCTCACCACCAAATCCGAATTTTCAAAGATGAAAGACAACACACAAGGATCGTCACTACACAGTCCGAGCTCATAGGTCATGCATGTCTTAGTGTTTGTTGATTTAACGAAGATGTGGTTGGTTGTCAGTTTGCGTGAAGCCAGCGACACTCAACGCCCCGCTTTGTAGCAACAATCACTTTGACTTCGATCACCGCATTCGTTCCAATTGTGCAAATCATATCCAGAAAAACACCATCTCTTGTTCACCAAGTCGAAATGGCCCCCCGAATTCCCACAGAAGAAGATTTCGCTCCGATCTCCAAGCTCCTACCACATACTCTCCACTTTCCATCTCCGCGCGAGGCTACAACTTCAATTCTCATCCTTCTCCACGGCCTCGGCGACTCAGAAGCTCCCTTCCACACCTTCGCACGCAACCTATCACTACCGGGCGTCCTCGCCATCTCCGTCCGTGGCACGTCACCGCTGCCGCCTTCTTTACTTCCGGAGATCGCAATCGATGGGAAAGGACACTTTCACTGGGGTGATGACATCAATATGGACCCTGCTACAGGGCAGCTCGATGATGACCCCGGATTTGAGAAGGCTAGTGGACTGGTCATGAACAAGATTGTGAGGGAAATGCTCATAGATAAGTGCGGATGGGAATGGACTGATATTATGTTCTTCGGCTTCGGACAAGGAGGGTCTTTGGCGCTCGGTATTGCTGCCAGGTTGGCTGTTGGAGATCGTATTACAGACGTCACAGACAAAGACGCAAAGACTTCTCCCAGAACTTGCAAGGGAGTGCTGTCCATTGGGGGACCTTTACCACAATCTATGGTCTCGACTGTCAGCAACCGTCAGAAGAGCTCGACGAGTGTGTTACTATGTCAGTTTGACCCTGAGCAGGTCGAGGCCACGAAGCGAGAGTTCAAGGAAGTGAGAGTCGTGAACTGGAAGAGGCGGGATGTGGCCATGCCGAGAGACAGAGAGGAAGTCCTCCCGCTGATGAAATTCTTCGCAGACAGGCTGAACAGTGGATGGGCGTAGGCAAGGCATATAAGAAATGGCACAATTAGGTCATATGTAAAACACAGGGTATCATTGTTATGCTATCGTCTCTCGTCCTGGCTGCCTGACTGCAGCATCTCTGCCAGGATATCCCACTTCGCCGAGCGGCTATCACTCGATGCTCGCGCTACACTCCGCAGTCCTTCGCCCATGAACCTCAGATGTCTATCAAAGTCTGCTTTTATCTGTTTCAGAACTGATGTGTATGACTTCTCCGATCTCGAGGACGGCTCCAGGCCCATCTCGCGGCCGGCTTGCTTCAACTCTCTAGCCCTCTCGAGCTTGAGCGCGAGATCGAATATGTCGAGCATGCACTCTCGTATCGGCACGAGTCGGCTTCCCAAGCACGCCTCATCCACGCATTGCTTGGCAAACGTCTCATGAATATGGATCATTGCATCAACATTTGGGGCTTTCTCCAGATCTTCTCGTAGCCTGAGGTGATTCGGCTCGAGCACCAGCGTCGCGAGATATGTGTGTAGCGTAGAGCAGAACCACAGCAGGCTATTTCGCGCTGCGTAGTAATATGCCTGCTCTGCTCGATCCGGCATCGTGGTCGCGGAGTGCAGCAGCTTGAGCTTTCGCAGCGTAGATGCCGCACGACTCAATTGCAAGAAAAGTGTGAAGAGTGACTGGTAATGGGCCAGGCTGTTTCCAGAGATGATGATTTGTGATGGCCATGCGAGCCTGTATCGGGCCTTGATGGCTGGTAGAGCGGATTTGACGGTCAATTGAGCTGACTCAAGAGACTGGACACGCCCCGGAACATCGACTTCTATTTTCAGCCGATCTGTGTCCACTAAGGATGCGAATGCTCCATGTGCCGCTGCCGTCAGTACGTAAGTGTTGTACCAGTCACTTGTGCCGCCGTCTAGCTTATCGAAGATTGCCTCGTGGAACGGATTCGCAGCGGATCCGTCACTGCTGAGATAGATCCGTTGAAGGTCGTCCAATGTCTTTGCGAGCTCACAGCGTTTGAATAGAGCGTCTTTCAAGGTCGAAGATGTGGTCCCGTACTTGCTTTGTATCCATCCGTCAAATGCTGCTCCGAAGAGCTCCGCAAAAGGCGCAAGCTGCAAATCGTGAGCGCATATGGATTCGAAGTCCAAAGGCGGTTCTGAATTGCTCGGAGCGGCTGCGCGTATCCCCAACTGGCGCAGAACCACGATGTTCTTGCCAGCGTTGAATATCTTCCCTGCTGCTGGCCGTAAGAACGCCGGGGCGTGAAGTTTCCCATTGGAAGAGTGCCGTAGCAAGAAACTGGAATGCCAGATGTGCCCCAGTGGTGTGTCCTTGTCCAGTTCTGTCACGAAGAAAATCTCATCGCCAGGGATGAGGTGTCCTTCGTCCATCCACAGCCTGATAGGTCGCAGGTAGACTTTGAAGCAGTCCAAAAAGATCTTAGCGAGAAATGTGTATATGCTTGGTTTGCCACTCAGCTGTGCCATGCAAACTTCATCGTACAAAACTTCGAGATATTGGAAGGTGCTGACATTTTGTTCGTTTCGCAGCTTCGTAAGAATCGTTGACAGTGCGGTCAAAGGCTCGAGATGACTAGAAAGCTCCTTTCTGGTTGCAATAAGGCTCACTGTGACGTCAGAAGTAGGAGCGACAAGGCGCATCTGCACCGTTGCTATGGCTTGGTCGAGTTGTCGCAGGTGAGTTGTGACACAGTGCTGGAAGACCTGTAAGTGCGGCGCTTCCGACGACTGATTTGAGAAGTCCCTGATGAGTGAGAGCTGACGACCATACTCAGCAAAAGCGCCTATGACTGCACGATGCGTCTGCCATGCGAGACCTGCCATCTGAAAGATTGGTCGAGGGACAGCCTCATCGTCGAACATAGTCGTGGAGAGGCCTTGGAGCATAAACAACACCTCGCGAACCACCTGAATCTCGGCTACGGGAACTTTGCGTGATCCGTTTGCGCCGCGCTGACGCCACTTTTGAGCCTCTCGAATCGAATCGAGGACGTTCCTATCTGGACGCGGGATGACAAAATCATGGATATTGCGAGCAGGCCCATCGTCTCCTGTCAGGGCTGTCGATTCGGACGCTATCGAGTCCTCTGTCTTCTCGTCCTTAGCTTCATCTTCTGAGCTATCGCTGTAGCGTATGGATCTCCACAGTCCGGGATCTTCGTTCCAGCCATCCTCATCTGCGATATCTTCCCACGTCAAGCTTTCTCCAGGGTCTGCGTTGTCCTCGAGCAGAGCATCGAGATCACTCAGTCTAGACTTGTACGTGGGTTGATCAGAGAGTTGCAGCAGGAGAGACAGGATTTCAGGGTGCAAGTTCGACGGCGCCTGCTCCAGGTGGTCGAGACGTTGACGTAAGGCATCAGCGAGGCCATCACGGCTGAAGATGCGCAGCCGCTCTTCCAAGCCATCGAAATGATGCTGGACTTCGAACTGATTTGTTCGTAGGAACGTGTGAGATTTCAGAGATTGCACAATAGCATCGCGACGAGCATTCAGAGCTGGCTCTTTTTTCTACTTGCACGATTAGAGCGACGAAGAGACATTAGCGACTAGGAAGTACGTACGCGCACAGACGCATGAGCAAGTGAGAGGACCAGCTCATCGACCAGGGAACCTATGCTTGCTGCGAAAGCCATATTGGCAGTTTGCAAGGCATCCTGCCTCGTTATGCCGGAAGTGGGATATGTTGCGAGGGAGTCAAGAAGGTATATGCTGGAGTCGGTTTAACAAGTAGCTTGTCACACAGATCTGGCCTGCAGGTACTTCATGCACACCTGGATTGGACCCTGATGTGGCGCGTTGAGTCGCGTTCAGTGCCCCACAGTCAACAAATGGGAACATCGAAGTCAGTACGAAGAAGAACACTGCTTGAGAATGTATGATGTGGTAAACGAAATTTAAGGAATCCCCAACATCTTCCTCGAATGCTCCTGGACATATCTCAGGGTTCGAGCATACAAGCTTGTGGTTGCGTCCGAGGTCCCTTGGTTGTCAGGTTCACACGGCTTGTTACCCGTACTTCGTACCTTTCTGGGCACTGTCGAGCCAAGCCCCCTTTTCTCCCTGCGACCTCCAGAATTCGACTCACCAGCTTCACGACAACCCGTCCGATCATCGACCGCGCAACTTCCGAACCGCACGTCTGACGCTATAGACCAAGTCGCGCATTCTGCGACTGGATCGCGTCTGGACGAGCGACCACTCAGTCGTGGTGCTAAGGACCCCATGCCTGGGCGCTGAAGCACTTTGCCTCCGACTGCGACTGCCAACAGTCCGCTTCCGTTACCGCTATGGCGCTGGCAAAACCCGTCAGAGGGCTACTGCTGGTAGCAGTAGTCCTGTGGTGTATTTTCCTTTGGCAAATGTTCTTCAGTTCTGGACCCAGCATCATGGGCCCGGGCGGCAAAAATGTCAACTTCGACCGAGATCCCAACTTAGATCGTATGTGCCTGACTGGCCCCGATAATAGATGTGAGGAGGACTGACACGCACATAGTGACTGGAGAACCGGAGGGAAAACTTGCCCGAGCATCAGAGAAATACAAGGTCGACGCAGACGAGCCGGCACGAATCAACGCAACGATGTTGGCATTGGTACGGAACAACGAGGTCGACGCTATGGTACGGTCAATGGTCGACTTGGAACGCACCTGGAATCACAAATTCAACTATCCGTGGACTTTCTTCAACGATGAACCATTCTCAGAAGAGTTCAAGAAGAAGACCAGCGGAGCCACGAAAGCAAAGTGTCGATATGGTATGCCCCCCCCCTTGTCGTTACTTGTAATCTAGATTCTGATTGTTGCTACAGAGCAAATTCCCGACGAGCACTGGGCGATGCCCAACTGGATTGACGATCAGATATACGAGGAGTCTGCGAAGGTTCTGAAAGAGAACGGCGTTCAGTATGGTAATACGAGCTCGTATCACCGTATGTGTCGCTGGAACAGCGGCATGTTCTACAAACATCCAGCTCTCGACAACATGCAGTACTACTGGAGAGTTGAACCTGACGTGCGTTTCTTCTGTGACGTCGATTACGACGTCTTCCGGTACATGAAGGACAACGACAAAACCTATGGATTCACCATCAACCTTTACGACGACCCGAAGACTCTGCCGACACTGTGGCCCGAAACTGTCAAGTTCCTCGCTGAGCACCCTGACTATTTACACGAAGAAAGTGCCATCAAGTGGCTCACTGATGACATTGCGCGTCCAAAACACAACCAGAAGGCACAGGGCTACTCAACGTGTCACTTCTGGAGCAATTTCGAGATCGCAAAGCTTGACTTCTGGCGCAGCCCTCAATACGAAGAGTACTTTGCCCACCTCGACAGAGCTGGTGGCTTCTTCTACGAGCGATGGGGAGACGCGCCTGTCCACAGTATTGCACTTGGTCTTTTCGAGGACCGTAAGAAGATTCACTGGTGAGCCTACTTATTGAACACCTCATTTTTGTCCCAAGCATACTGAACATTAGATATAGGTTCCGAGACATTGGGTACCAGCACACTCCCTTCTTCCAGTGCCCGAACTCGCCCAAGTGCTCTGGCTGCACTCCTGGTCGATTGACCGATGGCGAGAAGTGGCTGCACCAGGATGACTGCCGGCCGAACTGGTTCAAGTATGTCGGTATGGGTTGATCGCCCACTTCAGTAGATAACGACAAAACCGTACAACAAACACGATGAAATTTGCAGGAACTTTGGAGCATGGGTTTATTGAGAATCTGGTGTTCAGCCGGGGAGTTTTCTTAGAGGGATCAAAAGTCGAAATCATTTGAATAGACATCGAGTCTTGCTCGACACACCTTGTCCTACAGAGCCTTTCTTGATGTGGTTTCTTTTCAAAGAGCTCCAAACACTGTCACAACACCTGACGTTCCTCCCACACAAAACTGGTCACCCCAGCCATCCTCACGCCATGCCATACAGCTAATGACATTCGCCCTGGTTCTCTGTTGGCCGTCACGGCCGATCGCCTTCTTCTTCAGGTCATGGCCGGGTGGGCCCCAAGGAATTTTGACTCTTGCAGCAACTCGACCTGTCAGAAGATCCCAAGCCCACAGGCGACCATCGCCGGCGTCATTGGCCTCGCTGCCTGCCATTTCGTCTCCAGCGAGGACATACTTCTCCTTTCCACCAAGAATAGATTGTAGACGCAAGCCCTCGTTCTTCCATTTCGCATCCGAATAAGCTCTTAGGCATGCTCCATTTTGGCGGTCCATGAGTCTCAGCTTGCTGTCGAGAGAGCCCACAAGCATTGCCTGGCCGTCCCTAGTGATCGAAAGACTCGTCACGCTCGCTCCGAACACGTCAACGGTGCATTGCCCCATCCTGATGTCGTACGTCCGGACCTTGCCGTCTACGCTGCCAGCGATGACTTCAGACCCTCTAACAGCAAGGCATGTGATTGCATCTCGTGCCTCATCGAAGACTTGAATTGGTTTAAAGCTTCCTGACTTGACATCCCACAGCCGCACTGTTGTGTCAAATCCACCGCTGACTACCACGCTTTCTGCTTCGCCTGCAAAGCTCACACAATTGACTCTCGACGTGTGACCATGCTGATTCCCACCGAAGCGGCGAGTGGTCACTGCAGTTGCTACGTCCCAAAGGAACACGGTTCTATCTCCGCCAGCGGATAGAAAACGCTCGTTGTCTTGAGCGACAGCTAGACTGAGGACCTCGTATCCATGGGCTGAG
This sequence comes from Sarocladiaceae sp. CBMAI 1973, assembly GCA_021347865.1. Lineage (NCBI taxonomy): Eukaryota > Fungi > Ascomycota > Sordariomycetes > Hypocreales > Sarocladiaceae > Sarocladiaceae sp. CBMAI 1973. The sequence continues at coordinate 25,045 of WNLN01000247.1, forward strand.
TAGGTTTGAATGAGTCGACCCTGTGGAATAGAAGGCTTTTGAGCCGGGCGTATTTCTGGAACACTCGTACTTGGGAAGGGGTTGTACAGCCGAATTGTTCGATCAGCTGACCCTGTCAGAATATAAGTTCCAGGGGACGACGAATATGAAATGGCGTGGACAGGTCCTGATCATATGATTAGCGTACAGTTGCTGCAATCAAGCTCAACTTTTAGAAGCGGGTGTTACCATTGGATCCCAGAAGATGCGCAACTGGGGTTTCAGGAAGAGCCATAGCCTGGATATCAGAATCCCATGTCTCCAATCCGGCTTTTTTAAGATCATACCCCGGGAGTTGGGTCGATGAGGTCGGGAAAACTCTGGTCTGAAGCTATATTGAATCGAACATGGTATCTGGGAGGTCGGGTAAGGCAGTAGGTCCCACTTCCAATTACAGGTTAGCGTGGTTTGTGTCGCGACAGTTCCTCGCATTGAGTGAGTGTACGACAGTCGCATCAAGACTGCCCCCGCCTTTCCTGAGCATGGCCTGACGACCGGAAATCTGTGGCTCTCGAAACCATTGCGCAAGGATTCTCGCTGATGCAGATCACTCAGTCAAAATTGTAATATGAGATCTCGAAAACTTTGTTGCTCTATCAATATCAATACGCTCGCAAGCACGCTAATAGGTCCCAAGCACACGTGTGCTGCCAGAAGACCACTGCCTATGTCAAAGGCAAATTGTTTCAAACGCCAAACGCCGTACCTATGCGGTTAAAATCCTACAACTCTTGGCCTTCGCCAACTATGGTACAAGGGGATATATCTATTGTTGCGTGTGGAAGAGGATGTCTAGATCTCTCGAAGGCGTTCGTGGACCATCGTCCAGCTGCCACACAACGCCGTTGCAACTTGGTCCTGGCGAAGATCGAATGATACGATAGCCTGCACCGGCACTCGGAGGCTCGGAGCCACGATCTTGAATACGTCGTAACTTGGTCAGGTGCTCGTCGATGATGGCAACTGCTGCGCGCTGGTTCTCCCAGACGGTGCCCATGGACTCCATCGCAGGCCGTGCCCCTTCAATGGCATGGATAACTCCTTCAAGACTGGCTAAAGAGCCACCACAGCTCAGTATGTCAACTGCTTCGCTAACGAGGAATGCAGTCGTCGGTGGCATTGGGTTCCAGAAGGAAGGAACACCCCTATGTGCGTGACCCATGGCCTGCAAAACGTCCAGGATCAACTTTGCATTGTCTCGGCATCGATAGATAGAAGCCATTCGCTCATGGCGGGTCATCTGGGCCGGGTTTCCTCCATACCGAGTGAGCGCGATGAGAGCGTGGCGGTACAGAAGGTGCATCGACAAGTAAGCTCCTGCTTTGCCCGCTATTATGGCGGTTTCCAAGTTCTTGGGCTCAAAAATCAAGGTCTCCGAGAGGTTGCTCCGCCATTTCTCCAGACGTGCCAGCAAGCCGCGCAACTTATTGAGTTCGGGACCCAACCATACCGACCTTCTGATCTGCCTGAACACTGCCGCCTGGCATGTTGACCAGAGGTGTACCATTTCGATCAAGCATCCAGTGGTGTCGAGGGGCCGGGTAGCAGGCTCGAATGGATCGAAAAGGGGCGCTGTATCATCCAATTGCTTTTCGAAACTGCGGGATTCGGCCGGCATGCGGATGCAAATATCCTCGGCGTTGATGAGGGCAGGTTGCTGCGGAAACATTCCCGAAAGTCTCTCAAGCATAAACAGAGACCACATCGTCCTCCTCCTTGACTCTGCAAATCCGGCCCTGTTCATATTCAGAGGGAAAGAAGGACGCTTCGCTTCGACAGAGTCATCAATCTCGAGATGCAGCTGCAGCGAAGACCCAGCCGCGACGGCTGCGGCAATAAGATCCGTGGCATCTCGAAGGCGAGAAGTCGAGATATAATAGAGGGAAAGAATGATTCTGCTCTGAACGAGCTGCAAACAGTCCAATTGAAGGGTCTTCTGGGCATAATGCGCGACCTGGGCGTATTCGAATGCAATATGTCTGGGCCCATCAGAGAGGGCCACGCCGACAGCCAGCATACTGTACAAAAGGAGCAGGTCTTCGGGTGTCTTGCGGTGAGCCGATGCTGAAACCCAGGCCAAAGTTGCTTCCTGCGGCAAGAATCGGAGGATCATAGTGTTGTCGATCTGTGCGAAGAAGTGTGATACCACTGCTATGATCGACTGTGGATCAGAAACATACGGATCAGTCTGCCAAGCTCTGTTTAACACATTGTCAGGAATCCGAGGCAGCTCTCGGGGTCGCTGGTGTGCCGGAAACTCAGCCCGCGAGTGCTCCAGGGTCTGCGAGGTAGTCCCATGCGGCTCAGCGGTACTTTGATACCTGTTGCCATCGAGCTTAAGTCGCTTATGGCTGCTTTCTTCTGGGGATCCGTTGGGCAAGGCTGTTCTTGGCGAGATGGGAGAGCCAGATTCGCTGTCGCCGAGCCGGTACTCGCCAACCCGCACTGGACCACCCAGCTTGCGCATATCATCAAGTTCTGCCGGTGGCGTCGTAGGAGATCCGTTGTGTCCGCCTCGTGGCCTTTATCGCTGTCAGCAAGCTCAGTTCTGCCCTTCCAGACCGCATCGACTCACGCATTCTTGAACTTGCAGATACGGCCAAACTTCTCGCACTGTACACAGCGTGGGAAGTCAGGATCACATTTGATCTTCTTCTCACGACACGTCATACACGCAATCGCCAGCCTCTTCCTGGGTTTGCCGGCTTTAGTGACACCCCAGTGGGCATTCACTGCCTCGCCGTCGATGACGGTCTTGCAGTGGCTACCATCGTCATAAAAATAGCACAAGCCCTCGCCAGGGACATCAGCGGCGCGAACGAATCTAGGCAGGAAGTGACTGCCTGTCCAGATTTTCGGCCCAAGCCCGTCCTTGGACATGCCCTCGGAATTAATCGAACTGGGTGTTGGTGGCGGGTTGGAGTTTCCCGTCCTTTGGTCTCCGTACAAGTTCATGTGGGCCTCTTTGGATCCTGGAAATTGCAGGCGAAAGTGCTCTTGTGGTGGTCGAAAGTGGTGCTCCCTTGAGCCAAAGGTGTACTCCTGCCGACTTGGGTCGTGGTGCATGGACCACTTTCCTGCGCTGTCTGCCTCTATCCGAGAGTCAGACCTGCCATGACCCAGATCACGATATCCAGGAGAGCTGGACCCTGAGAAAGTCCTCTTCAGTGGGTGCAACGATGGCCTATCCGTGGAGTCCAATTTGCCGTCCACAGTGCTTCGTGGCTGCGTCATCGAAGTCGGCATGCCATGTGAGAAGTAGGAACCAGACGCAGTTCGATCCATGGACGTTATCCGTGGCCGGTCAAGCGGCGAGGACGTTGGGAATGCACCAGGACGATCAGAGACCGGTGAGTGAAGTGGTCGACTTGGTGGAGGACCAAACAAGCTGCTTAGTGACGGGAGCTGCTGACGGGGTGCTGCCGAGGCCGATGATGAATCAGGCCGGCTATGAGCAGAATCTTCCCTCTGCATCGCAGGCGATACCTCAGCTTTGTCGTGTATCGACATGGTTGGCGATGTGGACACGCCTGAGCCCACAGTCTGTGCTTCTGATGGTGCTGATACTGATACGTATGAGGAAGCCCCTGGGCTTATCAGATCCGGTGGTGTTCCAGGAAAGACGAGATGCTGTCTAAAGTCCGCAGTGGCTAGGCTACCCATGAGGAGGGAATATGCAAGCAGGCTGGAAGACTTTAGGCGTCTGTTCGGAACCTACAAAAAGCTAGGGACGACTCAAGGCTGCGAGCGAATTGTCGATGCCCGCAAGTGAGATAAGTGAACACCTTTGGTCGCTGAAACTGAAGTGGTGTCCAACTTGTTCTCTCTGTAAGAAGTGCTGTTCTGTTGGGCACTGGCGTAAGTCGTGTTCCATCCAACAATCTCGAGATGGACGTGATGAATGAAAAGAGCAAGATGTTAATGTATGTGACAGAAACAGCCGCTGAGGGAGGTGGCTAAGTTTTGTGAGAGACACAAGCGGCAATACACCTTGCTGGGAAACCAACACAGACAGATCGCCTAATCCGCCTGTGTCGAAGATGCGGAGGCAACGAAGAGCCACCCACCGAACCACCCCCAGAGGGCAAGCTTGCATGGGGCCATTGGACTGGGCCAGCCTTGGCTGATTAGATTCAGTGCCCTCGGGAGTCGGGAACGACACCGACGACGGTCAGGAACACGGCAAAAGAACGAAGACAACCCCGGCCGGCATTGTGACAGCCCCAGCACGTGTGGTGCTGGTCCCTGGTGGATCTCACGCTTTCGTCCAACTTGGGAGTCTTGGAGCCTGGGGCCATGGGTCGACCTGTCGAAGCTAAGCGTTACCACATTGCTGGGCTACCGGCACCAGCGGCATGGCGGGTACTAGCAGGTATACGCTAGTGGCACTGCTTCAACGGCTCCTGTTCGGTGCCATCGTAGCGTCACACTGGGGGAAGGCACAGCTAAAGGCACTGGCGCATGCAACCATCCCAATCCCTTGATGTCGTTACCGATGTGTCTCCTGGCCCAAGCTACTGGACAAGGATGCGAAGTGACAAGGATGGCCGCCAGGACTGGTGTGGTTCGCGCAGAATTGGGTAGGTGGCTGAAGGGGGTTCAGTGCGGAAGACTCACAGTCCTTCTGGAAGGAATGAGGAGACCGCCTCTGCACGAGGGCGTAAGAGTACGACCACTATCGATGAGACACCGTCGCAGGGCAAGACATGGCAATGACCTCTGAATCGCGATCTCAGCATGGCTTCCGACTCCTCAGCACGTTGCGTTGCACTTACGTGCCAGTAAGTTCTTGAGCCATTAGGTACAACTCACACTTTGCACTGAGGAGTCGGAATGTCGTCCCAGGGTCCCGAGGCTCACTCAACTAAACGCGACAACGTTGGCGGACCTGCCGGGCACTCGGCAGGCCATGGCCCAGACACCCAAGAGTGTACGGCCCTGTAATCCTGCGCCGCGGATTTGGCGCGGGGTTACATTGACAGTCCCAAAACCAGGGAGATGACGGGGTGCAGGTGGGTGCCATTATTGCCATGGTGGGCACAAATCCAAGCAATCCACCCTCAAGGATCGAAGGCATTGCCCAAAGGAGCTGCATCACAATTTCTCTTTTCGACCTGCCTGTCTGGTCCCTGGGCAGAGACTGCTTGACTACAAGACTGTCTACTCGTGTGATGCGGATCTGGAATGAGAATCCTGAGAAGCAAAAGGCCATCGGTCTCGAGCACAACTACCGAGGATCCTCAAGACTTGATCTATTCGCATTTCTCAAGCTTCTTCGAGGCTCATTGAAGCTGAGCCGCCGGCAGTACGATCATAGATGGCGCCAATCCCCTCGTGCTGGCCACAGAGTGCGGCGTATGCACTAGCGTCCTAGTGTCAAGCTTTGAATCGCAGCGGGCGGCAATACAAGTAAGAACACAACTAGTCGCGTTCATGGGTGTCGGCCGATGACTACCTCGATTCCAACGCAGGGTGTCGTGGGTCCTTTTGCTTGGCCATTGCCCACCTAGCTGAGGTTCAACCGTTCAAGCAACGGAAAATGGCGCGACTTGCAGATGATTGCCCGAGCCACCCAACTGCAGCAATCCCACAAACTCTGTGGCGCAGACACACTGGGAACAAGACGGTTGGTATGCCGCCCACTTCTCCTACCGACTCCGGACCCGCAAGATTCGCTTGGCGAGAGTTTGCTGATGATATTGTTTCGCGATACAGTGCGGTGGCGCGGTCACAAGAAGGGGACTAGGCTGGACAAGCGGCGGCCGCTCCTTTCCCCGCCTTCACGTAGGTATCGGTGTACAGGCTGCCCACAAGCCTTGAGCGAAGTCCCCAATTGGGGGATCTAGGCATCTAGTCCAGACGCCAAGATTCGGCTGATGATGCTGGAATGTTGAATGATTTCACGTTTAGAACCTGAGCACGTACGCAAATCCCAGTATTCGCTGTTGCTAAAGAGGTAATTGCCGTACATCGCGTTTCACTCGCCAGCCACATCGCGATCCTTCTTTGCTTTGATGGGACGTCACTAGCCCAAGGACAGCCACATCTGCCACGAAGAAGTATCGAGGACAACGCAGATCGACATCATTTACCGAAAGGATCTTCAACCGTTACCGTTCTGCGTATACTCCATGAGACAACGTGCGCACTAGCTATTGGATGTCTCCGAGCCGTACACCCCTCAGCATAGCATTGGCTGGGGCAGACCTTATCAAATCTAGGTATTGGGCAGAGCCAGCTACTGTCAGTATCACGTGGATGCATTCTCAGACCAAGTCATGACAAGACCGAATTGGCTAGCAATATGATCAGTGTCGAAGAGCTCGTGTCGGAGGATTCGCAGTGGTAGCGACTATGAAAACGCAGCATCGCACGATAGGACAAGGATCTTTCATTCGGCCAACCGGGGAAACACCGACATGTGAATCTGACATGGGTTCCCGAGGCGTCAATTTCTTTCAATTGAACAAAAGCTCTGCTCAGGGCCGGCCATAGGCGGCACACAATTTTCCACACACACCCGTGCAGTAATAGCTATCGGAGTTCATTTTGGAGTTTTCCTGCCCCGACAGCGAGGAGCACAATATCCAACAGTTCGTCCTCCTCAGCATCATGGACAAAAGGTGATGCTCCGGTGGTGAGATTGTGAAGATGCAAGTTGTGTGTCTCGCGCATTGTGGCCATGGTGTCTCTCAAGAGCCCAAGCAATGACACTTGGCGCTTAGCCTCGCGGCTGGGCAACGAGCAGAATTTCGTATTGATTCAAGGCTTCTGAGACCATTGTTTTGTCACGGTCTGCATGAGTTAATATTACAAGGGCAAGGGGGCTTTTGTGCCGTTCTCGTGCATTGGGCCGCATGCATCTGGTCCATCAAGATTGCACGGATGCAAAGGGGATCGAACCAGTTCGAGGGCGTATACTAGGCCCTCATATGCCGTGCCTACCCCAGGATCCACCAAATTCTGTGCCGGCTGGCTGCGCTGCCACGAGGCCACTGCCTTGCCTCTACGGCCAGATCAAGAAGCATCTCCGACCCAAGCAGAAGGTTCGCCCATTCTGAAAGGGGACGTTCAGCCGAAGGTGTCAACTTACTACGTACCATAAAGTCGTGCTGACATGGCGGTTGAGCATTGCTTGCTGGCAATACAACGCAGTACTGCTACATAAGTTGTAGCTGACTTCCACCCAGACCTCCACGAGTCGGCGGACCGATTGCGAGGTCGTTGCTCGTGTTGGTCGCAGCACACATGCTGAAATTGGGATTTCGTCGACCCACCGCCAATGCTGAGTCGGATAAGAATCTCACCGGGCTACTAGTAAGAGCCCGGACTTTTGGCCAGGCCGAATGTCCGTGATGCCGCTGGCTAGGTTTCGATCGCGTACCAGCAATATCGTCTTCTTCGGCCAGCGGCCCTCAATCTTTTCGTTCTTGGAAAGAAGAGCAGCTTCGTTTATGGAAAGCTTTGTTCGGATGTGTGCGCTTGAATGAGGAAGACATCCTTCAGTCATGTATGCATCACGTTCCGTCGAACTGCAGAGACAAGGGACTCGTGGCGGGGCGAAGCCCAAGTGCTAGCTACGGTGGACTGTCTCGCGCACACCGTTGAGGTCGTGGCGTGTGCAGAATAGGTGGTGTGGCTGGAATATGCTCTAGTCGACTTGGCTCTTCTGCGCAACGGTGGCCCCTGCGCCCTGCTCGGTCCCGACGGGCGTGAGGCCCCCCCTGTGCACTGGTGCAGTATCAACACTCCAGCACCACCAACGGTGCTAACCACGTCAAGTATGTCTTACGAACGGCGGCCGCGCGATCCCGAGTCCTATTGAGCATTTTCTCGACAGTGGAGATAGGTCGGCTGCGCAGGACTCTCGTCGCCAGATGGCCATTTTCCTGAACTATCTTAGACCTGTTCGGCAGCTCTGGCTGAGTCGAATCTCAATGACAAGTCATCAGGGTCACGAAAGAGTGCGCTGCTGGGAGGACACAGCGGTTCTAAACGGCGGACAGCCCCAAGCGACGCATACTCAAGTGGACTCGGGATGTAACCCTCGATGAACCCCGTACCAAACCAATGGCGCGCTAGCTCTGGTTGCAGCAAAGTGATCGCCCGTCAAATCTGTATCGACTAGCTTCGCGGCAAATGCTGTGAGAGGGTGTGCTGGCGCTGCAATATCGGCCAACGGCCGCTTCGCCTACAGGGCTCTCTACGCTGCCTCGAGCATTTGTGGGCAGCCTCCCACTACGACGCAAGTTGCTGATAAGGTAGCTGTCGATGCCCTCACATAGTACCTGCCATATTAACCAGCCTGTCATCAATTCGCAGCAAGAGGAAGGATCGCGTCCGTAACTCAGTTCGACACCGCCCGATGCCCGAGTGCCTATTTCGAAGCAGATGGCGCTTCCATATGCAACGACAGTGCTTGGTCCTTCTACAAGGATGTTGGCCAGCTAGTCTCGGCATCGCGCGCCGCCAATTCAGCGAACCCACACGGCTCCAGGAATGCACGGTCATGTTTTTCAACTCGCTCGAGGGGAAACACAGGTAGCGCGCCCAAGCGGCAGATGAAGCGAAGATGGGAGAAAACGCGTATCGCTGCCCCATATGAGCGCTGTGGCTGCGCAAGAATGCGAAACCCGAGGAATTATGATACGACGGACTTGCTCACTACTCAGCTAGTTCTCACACAGCAACTGGTGGCATCGACGAAGATATTGCGCAGATCACGGCATATGATAGGTGCCGAGGGAAAGCCGCCAGCCGACATTCCAATGACGCTGTCTAGCATTTCGCGGAGTCACCATGCTGGTTCTCCAATCGACAGTCGACTGCCGGCACTCCTCACGTTACATCTGTAAGGGTGCGGCAAATAGGGCGGGAATGGCGCCTTGACCAGGTACGATGGTAGATCGAGTTCTGACAACGGCACCCTACAGAATCCATCCATGGTGCGAGACATTTCGTCTGGAGTGCAGACATGGTAGACGAATTGCCACGTTGGGCTATTCGCACTATCGAAAACTGGAAGTCAGGGCTTGTCTCGCTTCATGTCGTTTGCGAATGCGATTCCTTCCCCACACACACGCCCCAGTCGAACGGAAGGGTCCTGGACCTCATTTTTCGTTCTCACACACACAAGATTGGCCCAAGTTGGAATGTGCGCAGGTTCTGAGGCCGATACGGGTTTCGCTGACTTTTGTGGTGTCATGTCAGCGCCTCAGGTGGGCGTAGCCTCTGAGCTGAGTTTAACTCGGATCGGCGCCACACGAACATGATCAATCTCGTCGACCTTCCTGATTGAAGACCCTTGTCATCGTTGACGCTATTGCAGTGGCTGATGTGGGATCCGCTTGGAGCCAACAAGGAGAGGTCAGCACAATACCACCGTCGGGACTCGCACTCGCGTCAAGGGTGAACGTGTAACTAGGTACAGGACAGTGGTAACCGGGGTTGTGATAAAGCTCACCAACCTGGCAATGTCAGTGACAGCGGACCCTGGTTGATTTTCGTCTCCCGTCTGCGGCAAAGCAACGCCTGGGCCAGCCTGAGAGTTCTGGAATAACGCTGCGAACGTGGCACGACGGGAGTCTGTGACCGTGTAGCCGACGGCGCTGCGACCAACGGCCTCGTGTCCCGAAGAGATACGACATGACAAGCCACACACCTGGTGAAAATTGGCAGAATCCAGATGCGTGGCTATGAACCAGCAACTTATTTGATCAAATGCTCGACAGACCCTAATTCCAAATCTTGCTCGCAGCCTAATTATGCTGGAAGATCAAGTGGAACAAATACATATGGTCACAGTGTGTCATTGCTATCGATAGCATACAGCTACGCAAAAGAAGAAACGTGCTGCTACATTGGCATGGTACTTATGTTAATAAGGGTCTTCTGCAGTCTGCTCGTGTCACCGCGAGAGCATGGGTGCCAGGTGGCTTCCTGTCCTGGCCCATCTTGACGGACACTACTCGCCCTGACACTCGGCATTCCTTAGTCGGCCCATGTGGCTCTTGGTTTGAAACTCCGCGAGAGGCGAGACATTCACTACTGAGTCTCGAATGGTTCGCGTGGACGATAGGAGACCCAATGACGCGATTTGTCCCTGCCACCAACCCACGGTCTGAACTTGAGGGCTTGCCGACACATTCGTCAACTTCCTGGCAAGTGACATGACAGCCATGGTTGAAAACTATCATTGGACACACAAGGACCTGCATAAATCAGCATTCACGCCCCCTCGTTCATGCCCCTTCGAAACTGGGCGGGAGAGAGTTCACTTGACGATCCTACCTGGTCGGGATCAGCCACACAGAGAGGATAAAGTTTGTTCGATGCGGATCTTGCACATCGAGTCCTTCGAATCCAGACAGAATCTGCACAACACAAGTTCCAGCCTGGGTTCAGAGTCCTGACGACATGGCAACCCTCCGACGACTTTGGACCCTGGCCTGTAGTAAAGCCGAGGATTGCCTTGTTCCCTGCTCTGTAAACGGGCCGGCACATTCTCATTCCAACCTAGGTGCCACGCCCCCATGCCGAGTTGGGGCTGAGGTGCATGAACATGGCAGTGTGGTGAGCCACGATAAGTGCTTTGGCAAGCTACTTTACTCAAGTCTCAAGCACTGGTAACCAAGAACTTCCCAACATCGATCCACACCCTCCGGTCGAATTTCACCGTGGCGCTATTCTTTAGCTCCCTGTTCACTCTAATTCTGAGCAGGTGGGCAGGCCATGAGCAAGTACCTCCCGACCTAGCCGCTTTATGAAGAGTGGGGGTTAAGTCGGTGGATGTTCAGTGGCATCTCTTGTCGTGTCGATCATTGAGACGGCGCGACGACATGGACGTTAAACACCACACAGGGCGATCACAGACGCTTCGAGATTGATGACTTCATGACCAAGAGTCCTGGTTGCAGATCCCGTGCGTCCAGACAGAGGATGGCCACTCCCGGAGGAATTAGGCTGCAGGTGGAAAAGATCCCAGCAAGTAAGAAGCGAGGACCTCATCTAGACTATTGGTGCGGCGCGGTAGTCTCGTGGCCCAACTCTTGATGTCAGATTGGGTCGGCAGGGGGTGAAGCGTTCCGGAATCCAACCCCACGTCACTCCAATGCCGGCTCAATATTACTCAGGCGCCACACTGTTCTGATGCTGGGCGAGTTGGAAGGCCGCGGCTCATTCGACACCTGGCGGCGGAACCAGCGATGGAATGAAAGTGGTGACGAAGCGCCAATGCAACCCGCGGGTAGCCTATGGTGGTCGTGGAAGCGCGTCTCTTGAAACCTGGATGGACGACACTCAAAAGACACGGCACACGATCAATGATCTCATGGCTCATTTCGCAATTTACCATCAGCTTCTTGCACTGACCCTGGGCACCTTGCCGCATATGTGGGCTATTCTTAGCCTTCAACCGAGATGGCTTCGTCGGCACTACTCCCCGCCTTCCACAATGGGTTGGTCCCAAGTGACCCTTGAAGATGATGGGTCGGGTCGTCCCACGCCGCTCGCTGTGTGTCAAGACCGAGCTGCTCGTGAATTAGCTCACACGCGTGTCGCAAGACCTATCACATTTCCAGATATGCTGAAGCGTACAAGCTCGTTTGACGTGGGTCTCTGACGATGCTGCCCTTGCGATAGAGGTAGATCTCTTCCGGCCACATAACTCCGGCAAGTGATGACGAGGTTTAAGCATGCGCGCGCGCACGGTCGGTTGATCGGATGTTTTGTGGTCCAGGATCTGCCTTGTTGCGAGTTATTGTGGTGAGGAGGAGGCCTCGATCACCGATCTGTCCTGTCAAGGGCCCATCGGAGGTTCCGCGGCTGGGCTGGCTTCACACGTGCGCTGGTGCATTGCTGTGGACAAGTGCCGCAGGAATTGCGCTTGCCTTGAGAAGGGGACTTCTTATCATCTCGGGGTCACCTTGCATCGTGCAGGCCAAGTGAGCTAAGGGCCATATGGCACTCGAGGCTAATCAGCGCGTGAGTCCACCAATGGCAGATGGTAGCGACCTACCTATTTGATGCGAATTGGCGACCTCTCGTGCCCCTACGAAATGGCAGGCCTCAGCTTGAACCGGGGTCATGCTGCCCTAAATTTGGAGAATGAGCAGGATGCTATCCTTCGGCTCCCTCGACAGGGTCAGGTACACGTATGTACATGCAAGGGCCAACTGTGACTACATTACCGTACAGTACCGTACGGTTGCCCTGGTCCAGACCCAGACTACGGGCGTTCCGACAAGTTGCAGTCGGTTGGGCCACGACGATGCGACCTTGACGGGCTCAGAGAATGTTGACTGTATTAGCCCCAGAGGCTGTGGCTATACATCGCACACGTCTCGACATTCCAATTATTACTGAAGTCACAGAGACATACGGTGCCAGTAAGTCTACAGTTGGCGCGCTCATGGTGCTAATTAATGACTGAGGTCAACCACTGCTCTCCGCGTGCTCCCTGAATCAGGCAGGGCCTGTTCTGGCCGCTAGTTGACAAGATCGGACGGGCTCCGAACCACCATCGAGCCTTCAGGAAGTCCCTCGCTTTCTGGTCAAGGCCCACTCATTAGTACAACTACAGCTCGATGTGGACAAGCAGTGAGCAAGGGGGTGGGCTTGAGGTGTGGCTGGAACCCTCCCTTCTTAGCCCACGCGGCCGCCCGATCAACACATGCGCAGCTGGCATGTGTTGACGGTCTCGACAGCGTACAACTAAACCAGTTGTTGCAGGGTAATTCCATCGTGCTGGACTGGGCCACGGGAATCAAAGACATCTCATCTTTAGCAGACTCGTGGTCCGATTGCTGCTGTCTGAGAACGAGATGCCTCTGTGCCATTTGCATCAAGCACAAGCAGAAGGTGCTCATACCCGGATTGGAGTGTTCACTATTGACGAAACTCGCCAGGAGGGGTTTGGGTCGCAACAAACCGAGCACGCATTTGGTCGACTGGGAGCAACACCAATTCGGAACGTAGTGCCGCTCGCTTGCCGTTCTCACGATGCTGCATGATGAGACCGAGATACCCACGAATAGGTTGTCGAGGTGATCAAGAGGAGGCCTAGGCCGCAATCAGTATGTGCCAACACTGCATACGACCTCCGGGTTCTCTTCAGCACACTTCGTGACGGCGATGCTGCTCTAGACCAGCAAACAGGAATTCAAATGTCTCGTTCATCGAGCATGCTGAGACGTCACTGCCCAGCCACATGGCTTCTACTACTCTCTGCACGCCAGCGACCTTGATTGACCTGGTTCCTAGCGATCTGGGGATCTAGGGTTGCTGTTGTCGTTTCGAGGCCTATAGCTGATTGTCCGGCGATGGCTTATGGGCAGGGACCAGGGCGTACTGTGTCGGCTTTGACGCATCCTCGTAAACCGGCCAATCCCGTGTCATACCGAAACTCGACATTAGACACTTCCACATGGCTTTCTGAGGGCGGTTCTCCCCCTGCTAATGTGCCTGGCCTTTAGTCCCGGCAGGGGACCCTACAGCGCCGTGCGCCGCCGGCAGAAGACAAGATCTGAGACATGGCAACGCACGACACTACCCAAACCCTTGCATTTCGCCGCCCGTCATGGATCCTAATGGTACCTCTAGTCAGCTTGCTGTCGAGAAACCATGTTTCGGCACCCCTGCATATTTGCTTCTGCTGGAGCCATGGACGACTTGCCCTGCACTGCTGTTATGAAACTATCACCGTCAAGCGAGGATCCGCGAGGAATGTCTCTGATGGCAAAAGGAGCGTCAATATTAGCCGCTGCAGTTCGCTTCACCTGAAGTCGACGCGCGCGCGCACGCACGCACCTGGACGCAACGGTAAAACAAATGACACACACTTGCGCGTGCACACACCCATGTTGGCTTCGCCTACGCCATTGACGTCCAGGACTCCAGGCAGGCCTGGGCTACCGTACACTGCGGACAATTTACACAAACGATCTGCATGCTTGGTTGTTCCCTACGAAAGGTGAAAGCCCCGGGACGGCAGAACATGCAGGTCAATACCGTCCCGCGATGCGCCTGTCAAAGCAAGGGAAGACCTAATATAATATATTGCGGGAACGAGCTCCCACCGCCAGGAATGCTCAGGCCGGGCGCAGGCGCTATTCTTTCCCCCATTTGAACAGAACAGGTATGCTGCCGGTATTGAGGCGAAGCCACCCATGCAGTTGGTCGCGATCCAGCCCGCCCGGGGCTGTTGGCCTTAAATTGTCACACAATCTAATTAAATCAAACAATAATATCGAATCGACGTCGAGGTCTGAGTGAAGCTTAACAATCTCCTCGGACCTCGGAACAGCAATCATATATGGCTTCACATCACTGTACTTGGCTAGCAGATCGTTCAACTTACTCAGTCCTGGACGCATATGACGGCAGTGGTGTATCATGTGTATCCAATTACAGAGCGAATATAAGCATTTGTCCGTGAGCCATCTCACGTAAGTTAGATACGTCCACCACGGCGTCCTAACGTTTGACGCGCCTAGACTCGTCCTTGACAGGACGTGACCACCCTCCTCCCGCTTCTGCGGTTCAATTCAAGCCATCATCGCCGAGCTGCCAACGACGACTTCGCACCCTTCGGCTAACTAGGACCGAGCAAGGAAGTGAGGGGGAACACCATGTTGGTCCCGACCTCCTCTCGAATGCGTTGATCAGTGGACTGTCGTTCGTTCGTTCCCAAACCCTTGCGCCCCTCTTCCGTTTTGGAATTTTCCCGGCGCGGCTCTTGGAAGGCGAAGGAAGGCATATGGGGCAGCGGGCGTTTATATTAGCGGACGAACGAGGGCTTGATAGACTCGACCGGGGGTTGAGAAGGAACGAAAGGCGAACCACACATGCAGACCCTGGCCCTTGTTAGATGGAAGCGATTTTCGATTTTCGTTGGCGAGAAGGTAAAAAAGAACAATAAGCCCATAACCCATTGAAAATATGCAAGGAATAATGACTTTCAGCCACACTGAACATCCTCCTCTCGGCAAGGGTACCCAAGAGGCAAGCGGCGTGGCGCGCATGCTTTCCCTTGGCCCGCCGCCCCTTTCGTTTCTGCACTCTGCATGTACTGCAGGAGCGCCTCTTTTCGACTGTATCGTGCTCGTACTCTTTGTGTATGTCTCTACGGGTCCCCTGCCTCACTGTTCTGACCCTCCCCGTCCAGCCACAGCTGTTGCTCAACCCACCCAGCGGCGCGCGCTCTTGAACAACCTGATCCACGGCCCGAACTCTCCCCACTGTTCGAGCTGCTCTGGGGGCGTGTAGCTGGCTACATCGGCCATGATCGTCCTCT
The DNA here is from genome assembly GCA_021347865.1 of Sarocladiaceae sp. CBMAI 1973. NCBI lineage: Eukaryota > Fungi > Ascomycota > Sordariomycetes > Hypocreales > Sarocladiaceae > Sarocladiaceae sp. CBMAI 1973. The sequence goes on from WNLN01000247.1 coordinate 40,376, forward strand.
CCGGGTGCGGCATGAGTGTAAGGACGCGCCCGTCCCTGCTCCTGACGCCCGCGATGCCACCAGGACTGCCGTTCGGGTTGTACGGGTATGATTCCGTGCCCCCCGTTTTGCGGAGCCTGTTGTCGACATAGCGGACAGGCGAGAGACCCTCGGCGTCGATGGTCTCAAGGTCAGACGGAGAAGAGAAAGACGCCCGACCCTCGCCGTGAGCAACGGCGATGGGCAGCGAGGAGCCGTTCATGCCGTTGAGGAACACGGAGGGCGTCTGGGAAGCGGACTCTTCGATCTTTACCATGCTGTAGCGCGCCTCAAATTGTCTCGAGGCATTCTCTGTGAACGTAGGCCATGCCTCGGCGCCGGGGATGAGCTCCTTTAGCCTTGTCAGCATCTGGCAACCATTGCAGATACCCAGAGAGAAGGTATCGGGTCTCTGGAAGAATGCTTGGAACTCGCGTCGGGCGTGCTCGTGCTCGAGAATAGACTGTGCCCAGCCCACGCCAGCGCCGAAGACATCACCGTAGGAGAAGCCACCGCCAGCAGCAAGGCCCACGAAATCGGACAGGCTGCGGCCACCCTGGATATCACTCATGTGGACGTCTACGGGCTCGAAGCCGGCGGCCCTGAAGGCGAAAGCCATCTCGCGATGGCTGTTGATGCCAACCTCGCGAAGGATGGCAACACGGGGAGCCTTCCGGATGAAGCTGCCCAGTGATGCGGTCAAGGGCATGATGTTCTCTTCTGGTGAGTATGTGAGGTTGAAGGAGATACCCGGATCTGTTGAGTCGGCGATCGTCTTGAACTCGGCGTCAGCGCAGGCCGGGTTGTCACGCTCCTTCTGCATGGCGTAGGAAGTCTTTGACCACCACTCCTGCATCGCGGTTCTCTCCAGGCTGACAATGGGCACGCCGGCGTACTTAATCGTCAATGCCTGTCGGGGCTGAGGCACGACAGCGCCGATCTTCTTGATCAGACCTGGTGGAGGACCGCAGGTTGCGAAACAGCGCTGGAAGTTCGTCTCATCAGATTTGCGGATCTGGAAGACGGCACCGAGCTCCTCGTTGAAGAGTGCGTCGAGCACATCGCTGATGTTTCCAGACTTGGAAATGTCGTCAACCCTCATGTCGACTCCGCAACGACCTGCAAACATCATCTCCGCGATCGTAGTGATCAGTCCACCGTCCGAACGATCGTGATATGCCAGTACAACTCCGCTCTTGTGAAGCTGGGACAGAGCGTCGAAGAAGTCTACTAGAAGCTCTGGACTTCGGACATCGGGACAGTCGTTGCCCACGAGACCGAATGCCTGTGCGAGGGCAGAGCCTCCAAGGGACCTACGGCCTTCTGCAAGGTCCACGTACATGAGGATAGTCTCGCCAACATCTTCGTAGCGCCGAAGCTGTGGAGTCCACGTGTTGCGAACATCGTCCACCACGCTGTAGGCTGTGATCACTACCGACATGGGTGCAGTGACGCTCTTGGTCTCTTGAGTTTCCTTGTCCTTCCATGATGCCTTCATAGACGTAGAGTCCTTGCCCACAGGGATGGCGATATTCAGCTGAGGACAAAGCTCCATGCCCAATGCCTGGACAGCCTGGTAGAGGCCAGCGCCCTCACCAGGGTGGTTGACAGCGGCCATCCAGTTGGCGGACAGCTTAATCCTCTCCAGACCTCCGAGGAAGTCGGCGGCACCAAGGTTGGTAAGACTCTCGCCAACGGCCATGCGAGCGGACGCGGCGGGAGAAATGAGAGCCAAAGGAGGTCGCTCTCCCATAGCCATGACCTCACCCGTGCGAGGTCCAGAGCCGAGTTTGTACGATGTGGCAGTAACAGCGCAATCGGACACAGGAACCTGCCAGGGGCCGACCATCTGGTCGCGAGTGGTCAGGCCGCCAACTGTTCTGTCGCCGATGGTGATGAGGAATGATTTCGAGCCGACGGAGGGCATGTGGAAGACTCGGTAGATAGCCTCGGTGATCAGTCCTGCGTTGGTCGCTTCCAATCCGCAAGCCTCCTTAAGGTTTGAGACGGCATCAAATGCAGGCAGTCCCAGTTCCCTGGACTCAACAACTCTCTCGAGCTTGCGACCAGCGGGGAACAGCGCCGACATAGGCAAATCGATGGGAGCCGGTTGATCAGGAGATTCGCGATCCGTGAGAGTGAGTCTCACCTCGCCGTCAGGGCCTTCGCGGAGGACAGTGCCCACGTCTGAGTAGGGGCATCGTTCTCTCCCTTGTAAACGTTAGTCTAGGTCAATCAAATACGAACACATAACACTTACGGCAGATGCTGACGAAGCGGTTGAGACCCTCCTGGTTGACGAGCAAGACATATCGCTCCTGGGCCTCATTGCACCAAATCTGAAGAGGAGACATGCTGCTGTCAGAGCTGTGGACCTGGCGAAGTTCGAACTTGCCACCAAAGCCGGCATCTTTGACGATCTCGGGAAGAGCGTTGGACAGACCACCAGCGCCAACATCGTGAATCATGGCAATAGGATTCTGTTCACCAAGACCGACACAAGTGTCAATGACCATCTGAGCGCGCCTCTCCATTTCAGGATTGCCACGCTGGACACTGGCAAAGTCGAGCTCTGCGGTCTCCTCAGCCGAAGTGTTACTTGAGGCCGCACCTCCGCCCAAACCAATGAGCATAGCAGGACCACCTAGAACGATAGCGTGAGCGCCCTCCAGAACGTCGTCGGGGTTCTTCAGGGCGTTCTGAGGTCGCACTGTGCCAACACCACCAGCGATCATGATGGGCTTGTGGTATCCTCGCCACTCAGGAGCGGCGTCGTTTCCGACGTTCGTCAACAAGGTACGGAAGCAGCCAAGCAGACAAGGACGGCCGAATTCGTTGTTGAATCGGGCGCTTCCAATAGGTGCCTCCATCATGATGTCGTAGCTGCTGGCGAAGTGAGCTGGGCGGCCCAGGTCGACCTCCCATGGCGCCTTCTCATCGGGAATCAGGAGCTCAGAAACCCAGAAACCACACAGACCGGCCTTGGGTGTTGAGCCACGGCCAACGGCACCTTCGTCACGGATCTCACCACCAGAACCAGTGGCTGCACCAGGGAAAGGCGAGATGGCCGTCGGGTGGTTGTGTGTCTCGACCTTCACAAGGACGTGCACGACCTCCTTGGTAAGTTTCCATGAGCCAGTGGAGTAGTCGGGAGCCCAGTGGCTGGCTGTCTCTCCCTGAAGTACGGCAGCGTTGTCGCTGTAGGCAGAGACAGTGTAGTCAGGCGTCTTCTTGTGGGTGTTGCGAATCATGCCGAACAAGCTGTGGGCCATCTTCTGTCCATCGATCTCCCAGTTGGCATTGAACTGCTTGTGACGGCAGTGCTCTGAGTTGACTTGGGCGAACATGAAGAGCTCGACATCATGAGGGGGTCGACCTTGCTTCTTGAAGACCTCAACGAGGTACTGCATCTCAGACTCGTCGAGAGCAAGCCCAAACTTCTTGTTGTAGTCGCGGAGAATATCGATGGGTTCGGCGCCGAGGGCGAAGATATCGACAATTTCGAGAGGGTAGCGCTGACCTTCTTGGAACATCTGTTGAAGATCAGGAACAGATGAGTCGAAGGTCTCTGTCATCCTATCGTAGATAGTGTCCTTGAATGGGACATCGTCGCCCTTGATAGCCTCGCTATAGGTGATGGTGAGGGCGCGGCCGCGTTCGATGCGCTCGACATGTTCCGCAAGGCCACAGACGTGGGCGATGCTCGTACCCTTGGAGCTCCATGGCGAAATGTTTCGAGGAGCAATGTAGTAAGTCGCAGCGGTATCGGAGTTGGGGGCGATCTGAGCAGCAGTCTGGTCGGGAACTTCAAGCCACTTGCTGAGCTTGGTCTGAACGAGGTCCTTGTTGTCAGACTTGAGGTGGACGAAGTACACCCATACGCCGTGAAGCCCATCAACTTGAGAGTCGGGGCTAGATTTGTTGATTCGGGCACGAAGCTCGTTGGTTTGAGCTTCGGTATAGGCGGGGCCGCCAATGAGCATGAACGAAGCCATGATGCCGGAATAGATCTTCAGGATCTAAATGGTTTGAGTTGAGTTGTGTAAAGCTGAGCAGGTCACAGACCAGACGCTCAGTACAGTCTCTATGAGATCATCAACGAAACTTGGAGAGTGATGGCGAGCCAATGCTACGACATCAAGCCGAGTAAGGTAGAAGAGAGGGAAAAAAGTCAGGACGAGGGTCGAGTCACGGCCGACTATCGCAGAATGAGGGACTCGCTAGACGGGCTTGGTGGGGTGACGATGAAATTTTGGAGGGGCAGTCTTTGGCCGCAGCGGGAGCTCCACTTGGTGCGTCGGCGACCTGTCATGATGACCAAGTCAGAACGGGATACCCTGCAATTGAAGGTAATGTTAACCACGCCGCCGGATCAGACCATAACAATAATGCAAATGGACGGTGCTATATGTCATTCGAGAATACAGGGAGTCCTAATTTCGCGCTATTTGCATTACCTGGGAGTTCGCTGCTAAGCTTTCCTGGCGTCATCCCCCCTGTAACGGCACTTCCAACACCGCAACCCGTTGCCGGCTTAATAGCTCCGTCATCACAGTACTTGTAAGGTACTCCAAGACCTGCGGATACGCAACCCAGTGCCAAGTCCTCACAAGGTATCGGACGTCCCTCCCAACAACCCGATCCAGGGGATCAAATTTCCAGGTTCCCGCAGAGCTATTTGGCCTGCATTGCAATCTCACCCACCATCTCAACTTTATTTCACCTCCCTGCTGCCGTCCTAGGACACGTTCACTATCCATCTTCATATTTCACACCAGGTCAATGCTGCTCCGTTTGGTTTTCGACACCTCTCTCTCCGCCGTGACGTCGTCCAGCTGCCGTTGTATCAAGTAAAGTGGTCGAAGCTCCCATTTGTTTGGACGGAATTCGATCTTGGCGCATCAGCTGCGAATCCCGTCGCAAAGCAACCTCTGGTTCCGACTCCTCCGACGCGACGAAACGATCCCATCACGAGCATACTCATAACGATCGATCAACATGGCGTGGTTCACGTCGCTGATGGGCTGGGTGGCTCCCTTCTTCATCGTCATGTCGCCCATTCTGTCCTATAGCGACCAAGCCCTCTCCATGCAGCGCAACAAGACCAGCGCCGGCTTCTCCCTCGATATCCCGCTCATCATGCTCATCGCATCGTTCTTCAGGTAGGCTACAGAAGACGCCATATCGACGCTATAATTTTGTACTTACACAGGTTGTAGAATTGCCTATTGGCCAGGCGCCAAGTTTGACACGGCATTGCTTGTGCAGTCTATCATCATGGTTGGCATGCAAGCGATTCTCCTCAAGATCGGACTCGACCACAGACCAGGGCCGTCGGCCAAAGGTGGTGAAGCGGCAACCCCTTTCGCTGGAGCCCAAGAGGGCAGCTGGATGGCACAAAGACCCTACAGCTTCTGGCAGTGGCGCTCGCCTAAACCGTATGTGTTGTCCTGCTTCGTTCATGAGCCGCGCACCAGATGCTAACATTTCGACACGACAGCTATTGGCAGTTCTTAGGCTATGTCGTCGCTGGCCTCATTGCGACCGAGATCCTGTTGACACCTTTCCCTGGAATCTACTCGTTCTACTCGACCGTCATTGGCATCACTGGTCTGTCCGTGGAAGCCACCCTCCCGATCCCACAAATTATCTCGAACCATCAGTCACGCTCCTGCAAGGGCTTCCGTCTCTCGGTTCTCGCCAGTTGGCTGATCGGAGACGCCATGAAGATCTTCTGGTTCTTCACGTCGACTAGCGAAATCCCTTGGGCCTTCAAGATCTGTGGTATCTTCCAAGCCAGCTGCGACTCCTTCCTCGGTGTGCAATACTGGATGTATGGAGATGGTGTTGGCAGCGTAACGCCTGGCGGAAGCAAAGGGTTTCAGATGGTCGAGCAGAGGTCTCCCAACTCGCACCGTCAGTCTGGCCACGTTCCTGCCAGGAGCTTGACACCGACACGGCGACCTGCCCCCTTCACCGCTGGTTCGTCGTTATAAGCGATAGGTTTCTCAAGATGTATGCATTTTGTTTGGATAGACAAAGCATGACTTGGACTCTCCCAAGCGGCGCAAGGATCGGCGTGATATCTAGCTTATAGACAGTTTTGTGGCATTCTCAAGGCTGCCAAAGGCTCCTTCAGACAAATGTAGGGATGCCATTGTGCTCATAGACATAAACATTGTACATAATAAATAGAAAAGCAAACGAAAGTTCAACTTAATTAATAGTGCTGCCAACGCCAAGATATCAAACATTCTCCAGTAAGGGGCGATGTTCGTTAAGGAATGTTAGTGGTAGGCGGTAGCTGCCCGCTGCGCACTATTAGAATGGCACCACCTCTCTCTGCAGCTCTGAGGTCCCCAACCACCCGACTTCTCGAACTTCAATTGACACCTCACCAGATCGCATCATTTGCTGCCAGCACCTCGCCTCTGCTGATTGAACTAGATCGACTCTGAATTGTACATCATTTTGCACGAACACAACTTTATTGGTCTCATTCGGCCACGGCTGACAAAAGAGCCCCATCACTCCAAGAAATCGGCATTATCACTATTCGAGCGGCTGCTTGGGCAGAACGCAACCATCCACTCTCGACTTGGCAATTTGGAAGGACCAACTTAGTATATCGCAGCTCGACGGGTCTCGCCAAAAGTTGAGATCTTTGGGTGAATTTATCAATACGCTCGGCTCACGGAGCCAATGCTCCAAGAGGCAATCACAGTCTTATACGTTGGCTGGCCTCCACATTCACTTGGAAGTGCCGACAGGCTTTATCATCTATATACTGCGCGAGGAGAGTGTAAGTCCCTTCTTTTATCAAAAGTTCTACCTTTGTTCCGAGGATCATCAAACTGCGGCATGTTATAAACCGTCTTGTCCTTGTTGAATTAAGGCAGCCGACTGCACAAGATCATCTGGTATCGAGGAGTGTGAGTCCTCAGGTGGTCTCAGAAATATAACATGCCAGCCTCTGAGAAATGCAGGTGTTGCAGCTGTTAGTCTTGACGCACCGACGCAGCTGCATCATAACTTATTATGCCTTATGGCTGCTTGCCTTCACCTTATTGCCCGCCTATCTTAGTCCACATCCTACTCCCCAGCACCTATTTCATCTTCGCCGCTCATCATCTCACCTCTCGCTTTCTCTCACCTTCCACACCCTCGAATTGTTCAATTTCTCAAGTTTCTACAGCATCACTCTTGCCTTCCGCCATCTTCCTCATCTCACGCTACCGCATCCTTTCTCGTGAGGCAGTCTTTGCATCGTTTGACATCAACTTTTCGACTGACTTGGCTTCAAATCAGATCATCTGCTCTAGTTCCTCGAAGAAGAAGAAATGGCTCCCGACACTACCAAAGCCGCCGGCTCCGGGAAGGCCAATTACAGGTCCTACGAGGCGCAAGCCCGGCTTGTTCGCGCTATCGTTGCCGCTCATCCCAAGATGAAGTGGGACTACAAAGGTAAGCTCACTTCATCTCTTCTTTGGGTGTTCTTCACAATTTCACGAAGGTGTTTCCCCTTCTATTCGTTCTCCTGGTGCCTTTTGAATCATCCTGTTCTTTTCCTTCTTTCATCCGATCGGCAATGTAAAACTCTCTTGGCTAGTGGCTCGGATCGATTCCTGACATCTATCATCTCTACCCTTCAGAAATCGCCGCATGCTATGGCTCAGATATGACGGGAAATGCCCTGAATCATCGTTTCCGTCACCTGAAGGCCGAGGCCCTGATCATCGAAGAGGGTCGCAAGCAAGGCTTCGACATGAAGAATCTCGCTTTCGAGGGCAACCTTCCCGCAACTCAGGGCGCGGTCGACATCGATGGTATGCATCATTCGAGACTATGAGCACAAAGCACTGCTCCTTAGAGTGCTATTTCTATCACTCCATATCTGGCAAGTGAATTAACGAAAGAACGAAATGAGTGCTGACCACTGTTTCTCGTCTTCACAGAAATCGCCAAGTACTTCGGTCAATCCACCGCTGACGGCATCCAATTCCAATTCCGTACCATCAAGAAGGACGCCGAGAAGCTCCGCAAGATCGAAAGCGAGGGTGGCGATGTTGCTTCCGCCCTGACGGCGGAGCTGAACAATGGCACTTCCACTCCTGGTACTGTAACCCCCTCGAAGCCTACGCCTCGCCGTCGTGCACCTGCCTCGACCTCAACCAAAAGGGGCGAATTGTTCAAGAGGAACTTGACTTCATCAAGCCTGAGGCGAGTGATGGAGAACCGGACGATGATACTTTTGCTATGCTGAGCGCTCAGACGCCCAGCAAGAAGCCCAAGATGGATCTCGACAGAACCCCTCTGCCCCAGAAGCAGAACAACTCGACCCTGGCTGTCCGCGCGTCTGCTACACCGAGTCGCTCTGGTAGAGCTCC